>JASAND010027722.1:0-41650 GCA_030248195.1 Trissonchulus latispiculum
ACGTTCGTGCTGATCGGAATACGTGAATCAGAACTATTTAGACGAATTTGAAGTGTCAATAATCAATGAAAACCACCCAATGCACCAGTGCTGTAGCTACATCAAGGCTTATCTTCCGCGCCTGCGCAATAACTCGGATGAATAAACGGACGGACATTCGTACATAGGCATATATAGTTTTTCCCTTGGGGAAAGGGGGTGGGGTGTCCCCCCCCTAAAATTTTGACCAACTTTATCCCCCCCAGATTTCCGCCTTACCGTCCCCCAACTTTCGGCTACCCCCCCCCCCCCCCCGATTTTTGGACCCCCAAAAAAAAATTCAAGGCAAAAATCGCATTCAGCCGTGTAATCATAGGTGACCGGGCCCCCAAAGAGGCCCCGAGTGGGGGCCCGGGGCCAGCCGACCCCCAACGGCCCCCCAAAAAGTGCCGCAAATTAAAACATTGCGAACAGTTTTTCGAGAGCGAATATTTTTGATTTTTTAGTTGGAAATACCCCAAAGAAAATTTTTCAAAAAATTTTTCCGATTTTTGTCAAAAATCGCATTTCTCAAGGTACACCTATGTTTGTAATACTAATAAACATCGAATCATGAAGTAATTTTTACATTAGACAGTGGTTTTAAACTGTAAAACTTGATTGTCCAGGTGTTTCTAAGTTCAAAAGAAGGCTAATATTCAGTCAAAAAGTCCATAAAACTATTAAAAACTTGTATTTCTCGCAATAACAAGTACATTAAGCCAAAAATTTGGGACTTTTTGCAAATTGTTGCAAAATTTACCCTAAAAATACCCTATTTTTGGCCAATTTTCGCGCGACTACCCCCCCCAGTTGGGGGGGACGTCCCCCCCCCCCCAAAATTTCTGGGGGGGGGGGTGAAAAATGCTTGGGGGGGCTCCACCTTACACCTATGGTTCCGGTTCCCCCCACTACTGGTGGTACACCTACATATATGCTAAAAATGCCGAAGTTTTGGCTATTTTTTCGCGACCTCGGCCATAGTTTCCTTGGGGGGGTTGGGGGGTGTTCCCCAAAATTTTTGACCAATGTTACCCCCCCCCCCATGTTACCCCCGGCCCGGCCCCAAGTTTCAAAATTTAGGCTCAACTCAAAACATTTGTCCTTGCGCAGAATATGAGCTTAGATATAGCTAAATCGTGATTTCATTGACCGGCAGTCAATAAGTAATCATAATTCAATGTCATTTAAAAGTCTTTAAATTTAGTCTATCGATTAGCACGAACGTGGGATATAGTAAACAACCTCAGATTTATCTAGTCAAATTGATACAAATTCAAAATAAGCAAGATCGTAATTCTGCACACACCCCGAATTTTAACCTTACGAATTCTATAGTTCCCCTAAGTTTTGAGACTAGCACTTTTAGCACTAAACAGCACTAACGTAGCACTAAAAAGTTAGCTAACTCCCAATCCCAGCACGAACGAGCACGGAAAGCGGGGTGCAGGTGGGGTGCTAAATGAACCTAGCTTTATGATCTTTATATGCACTAAGGTCCTGCATAAGCCAACCACTAGCTAAATAGTATGTCCTAGTAAGACGGCAGCTAACCCGAGAGTGTGCTAGGCTAAGCAGAGAGCGTGTTTTTACACATCTAAGCCTAAGCCAATGCTATAATATGAACGTTTACATAAGCCGAGTTTTGATTTTTTACCCTTCGGGAGTTCCCTCTTCATTTATATATATATATAGTTACCCCACAAATTTCATCTCATGTGGTCAAGTTATCCGGAAACTGGACCTGTAAACGGGTAGTTAATTTTAACCAGACCCGGCCTTTAACTAAGCTAACACACGTAGCCAAACAGTAATCTGCCGAAAGATTTATATACACATTTTTGTATTTTATTTATATAACATTGAAACTGGTAAAAATTGATGAGACCTACGTAGCTGACTGATGCTAAAAAATTTTAGTGTTTGATTATCTCACTTAACATTGTCAGGAACGTCGAAAAACTAAATGCAGATTATCATGAAGTCAGCGATTTTTCGGGCAATTTTCTGTAAAATCAGGCAGATTTTGTCTTTCAGAGGAAAAAAGTAGGAAAAAGTAGGAATTTTTGGCCTAAAGTAGGAAAAAGGTAGGAACATACGAAAAAGTAGGAAAAAAGTAGGAAAAGTAGGAACTGTCCGAGCACTGTGTTTGGGTTTGGGGGGGGAGTAGAAGGTCCAAATTTGGCTCGGGGGACCCCACCCCATCCAAATCCGAAATTTGGGGGGGAGAACCCCCCTAAACTGTACCCAAGTTTTTTTAGCTAAAAATGCTCCTTTTTCGATGTACAGTACATTAAACGTACTCAAAAGCTTCTGTTAACAGTTTTCGTATGCGAAAATAGGGCTTGAAAATTGACAAATTTGTACTAAAATATGCCTAAATTAGCCCAGATTGTGGCTTATAATTGCCTATGTTACCTTTTAATTGCTAAAAATAACCATCTTTAGCTGTTTATAGGTGATTTATAGCCTATTTTTCTAATTTTTTCAAAAATTTTCAGAAGATGCAAAAAACTTTTTCAAAAATTTTGCATTTTTGACTTGGTTTGGACCCAATTTTAGGGGGGAGGGGGGTTTGAGCTCGGCTTGGGGGGGGGAGTAGTTGAGGTCAGGGAGGGGGGGAGGGGAGGGGAGGGGGGTCTGACCTCTTCGTGGGGGGGTCTCACAGGGGGTAAACTGTAGCCTGGTACACCTATGGGTTTGGAAAGAGGGGGTGGAGGCCGGAGGGGTCGAAAAAGTCGATTTGGGGGAGGGCTAAGGAAAATTTTCAAGGGGGGGGGTCGTCGAAAAATCTGTTTAAAAACTGAAATTTTTCTCAATTTTCAGCTATTTTTAGCGATTTTTAAGGTAACTAAGGCCCTATTTCTTTAAAAATTAAACGGGTTAGATTAAAATTAAAGTAAATAAAACAATAAATAAAATAAATGACAATAAAATAAATAAATAAAATTAAAACGCATTAAAGAAATAACACCTCGGATTAAACGGATTAAAATTTAATCCAACGAGTTAAACGCGTTAAACGGATTAAATTTAATCCTATTTTTAATGCACCTAGGATTGAAATTTTAATCTGATTCTGTTTATTTATTCACACTTCGGATTAAAAACTTAACGAGTTAATTTTAATACGACCTGCTTAATCGCTGTTTCTTTAAAGATTAATTTTAATCCGTTTAATCTGCATTTTCAACTAACTTTTAATCCTCGTGCAGCTACGCGGATTAAACGGATTAAAAGTTGCAGGATTAAAATTTTTAAGCGCTGTTTCTTTAATTGCGGATTATACGGATTAAAATCAACTCATTTAATCCGCGGATTAAAAATGGTCGGCTTAAAAGAGTTAATTTTAATCCGTTTAATCCGTTTAGCCCTGCATTAAGGAAATATAAATTAAAATTTTAATCCGGCTGATTTGTAAACCGTTTAATAATCCGACCATTTTAATCTTTAAATAAATTAGGCCCTAAGCGTATATTAGCAATTTTCGATAATTTTCTGCAAATTTTCGAATTTTTGGCTAAAAATTAGCAAAAATTCGGCTACCCCCCTCGAACCCATACCCCCAACGAATTTTGGACCTAAAAAGTTTTAGTTAAATTTGGCCGAAAAATGATCATTTTTTGAAAAATGTTTCCACAATTTTGACCTAAAATCGCCTAAAACGTTAAAAACAAGCCTTATTTTAATGGGAAAAGGGCTAAATTACAGAAAATTTTGTCTTTTATTGGCCATTTTTTGAAATTTCTGAGGTCCAAATTCTGGGGGGGGGGTTGGGGGGTACCCCATCACATTTCGGGGGTCGACCACCAAAATCCCAAGTTTTACCCCCTCCCCCCCGCCCCGAGCCCGAGCCCCGTTCCCAACTTCGAGGGAAACTGTGTTGGCGACCCCTCCCCTCCATTTGGGGGGAGGGGTCCGCACCATCTGCCCCCCCTCAACACACCTATGATTTCTAACGATTTTGTCGTATTTTGTATAAAAATTTTCAGAAATTGCAAATACTTTTTTCAAAATTTTTATTCCTGCTGGAGCAGGAATGTATAAAATGGAAACTTCCGTGTTTAGTGTAGTGTGAGTCATTTCTCCATTCAGAAGCCCTATCTTCAACACAGGGCTAGCTTAGGTCAGGTTTTTTGCATTAGGATTATGCAAATTAGGTTTTAGAACCTATATATTTAAGCAGCAGAACTGAGAGCCGTCCCACTGTCTTCGGCTGTCAGCAATCTAAACGGTTGCAGATTTTTGAGCACCAGTGTAGCATGCGCTGGACATCACAAGTTCAGCCCGACATGGCAAGCATAGGCCTGCTGTGGCTGTCCCTAGTGAGGGAAGTCAAGCGAAGTTGTTAGAGTTTCCAAAGCGTCGAGGAGCTGAGCTTCCAACAAAACCAATTTCGAAATTAAATAAAGAAAATGTCTAGAAACGAATACTGCCCCGTTTGGAGCTTACTTGTTGGTTTTTCTCCTGGTTTGGACTCTATTTGCCACCGGGTCAGTGCCAGTGGTGGCGTCGGAGGGGGGGGGCGGGGGCCCCGAGGGGCCCCGGGCCCCCTTTGCGATTTGGTTTTTCCCTAGAAAATTTTTCTGTTGTTCATATGCATAGTTTGAGTGTTTTAAGAAATGTTTTTAAAAAATCCCCAAATTTATGCTAAAAATCGAAACATTTTTGCGATAATTTGAGAAATTTTATGGAAAATGAAGGTAAAATTAAATTGTTAAAATTTGGCAAATATTTTGGATTTCCCAAAAAAAAGGTCGCCGGATCTTAGGGTCGGGACCCCCTTCGAAACATCCTGGCGCCGCTACTGGTCTGAGCTCGGCTAAGGGGGGCTACTCGAGGACGGGTATGGGGGAGGGGAAAGGGTCTGCGACCCGTTGCATAAAGTGATTAGTTGATTAGTGATAGTGTAGCAGTTCTTCGAGAAGAACTTTTGCTGCAGTACACCGTGTTTGGAGTTTTTGGTACCATAGTCGTAGCTGTTGAAGTGCTTTATCCAAAAATTATGAAGTATTTACTTTATCCTCACGCACTCATTCAGTCAAAGGATCTCAATCGTAATTTCTTTACTTTTTAAGGTGCTGGTTTCCTTTCGGGTATTTTTGACTCCTACTGCTTTAATCCTTTACGCAAAGGGCTAAAACTTACGAAATAATCTATTTTCGTGCTCTTTAACATTTTAGGACCAGTCCCGGAATTTTAGGCCAAAAGATAAGAAAGTTTTCGTTTTTGGCCTTAGGCTTCCAGTATGTAGTCAGGACACGGGATTGGTTGTTATAGCTGGAAAGAGGACACGAAAACGAACATTTTTGCTTTTACAACTTTTGAGCTATCTCCAGTGGTTAAGTCAGTACAAGCAAATTCATTTAAATGAATTAAAAATTTTCAAATTCATCTACATTCAATGCTGAATAGAGTACTACAGATTGCCGAACAAGACTGCGCTTCATGTTAATGTAAGCATTAGTCGGGTATACCTTATTTACCACCAACTCTTTTACATTAGCTTTGTTTATAAGTATGTGAATGTAAATTATGTATGTAAAAAGTTGTAAAAGTATGTAAGTTGTGAAGTGTCAAATTAATGGATGCTCATTTAAGGTGCTGGTTTCTTTTCGGGTATTTTTGACTCATACGACTTAATCCTTTACGTAAATAACTAAAACTTCTAAATAACCTATTTTCGTGCTCTTTAACATTGTAGGACTAGTCCCGGAATTTTAGGCCAAAAGATAAGAAAGTTTTGGTTTTTGGCCTTAGGCTTCCAATAGCTAGACCAGACACGGGATTGGTTGTGATGGCTGGAAAGAGGACACAAAAATGAACATTTTTGCTTTTGAGCTATCTCCTTTGAGCCTTTGAGCTATCTCCAGCGGTTAAGTCAGTATATGCAAAAAACTGTTTTTAGGGTCAAAAAATGGCCATTTTCGAGGAAATCAGTTTTCTCAAAATTACTGCCACATGTTAAGGACAAAATTGGCTTAGTTTGTCCGGGGATTCTAGTATCATTTCGAAATTCTAAAAATTTCAAGAAGATATTTTAGAAATATATTCTAAATTTCAAAAATTCCAAAAAGGGTTATAAGAAATTTAAACGTTCTACATCTTTTTCCTATAATTTGTGAAATTAGACTTTAGAATTTAGGATTCAGGATTTAGAAATTTTAGCTTTTGTTTTAAATTCTAAAATCCAAATGCGCTTATAGTTACTCGAGTACAGGTCGTAGGATCTTAACTGTCAATATTTAGACTTTAGAACTTAGAACTTGTTAAGTTTTAGACTTTAGACATTCCATATTAATTCAAGCTCCACGTGACAAGCTCAGCCAATAAGAATCGCCGATGCGTATTCAGAGCCAGTCTGCTGTGCTAGTTTCGAAACAGTCAGTTTTGCTAAAGGCAGTGCTTAATGCTTATGGTAGAGTTAGCTTTATAGTTTGTTCATGGTCCTAATAGATTTGTTGTCTTAAGAACTTAAAAAACAAAGAAAAAGCTTAAGTTTTGTAAATCCTGTAAATCCTGTACAACACGGGCTAGAATTAATTAGAATTAGACGCATCCTGTGCTCGGCATGACTTCCTACAACATCCCAAGTTCGTAACTTTAAGTTAGATTATATAATATGTACTACGTCTTAATTTATCGGCGCCGGTTTCAGCTCTCATTACCTTTAAAAGTACTGTTGAGGAAAATAGCTGTTTATTCGCTTTAGCTTGCAAGTTCACTGCTACTATGCTGGACTTAGGTTTACTAGAGTTTACTAGAGCGCTGGTACACATTTTGCAAATTGTAGAGCATTTCCAGATGATGTATTCAAAACAACAAGCATTTCAGGCATTTTTGACCTCTACAGAAAATTGGGATATCGAGGCGGCCCAGAGTGTACGGGGTACCGACATTGGTTTCTAGATCCAAAGGCAGTGAAATGCGACCCCGTCCAGGTATGACTGGACATAGAGTTCATACCATTAGCCACAAAGTTACCCTGTTTCAGATGCTGCAGCATTATTTGTATCTTAAAATAGCAGATATCAACGTCAGAAAACGCAAAATCTGCCAGATTCGCTCAGGAAAGAATTCAAATTCAGTATTCGTTTCACTGCGCAACCTAGCCCGCATTACTGTCATCATATGTACAGTCGAGTCTGACATACTGTTCAGATGAAAATTTCCTCAATGAGTTGTTAAAGGACATTACGAAGCAAGCTGATTGGCTCCGCGTTCGCATCGGCGATTCTTATTGGCTGAGCTTGTCACGTGGAGCTTGAATCAATATGGAATGTCTAAAGTCTAAATCTTAACTGGTTCTAAGTTCTAAAGTCTAAAAATTGACTGTTAGATCCTACAACCTGCACTCGAGTAACTATAAGTGCATTTGGATTTTAGAATTTAAAGCAAAAGCTAAATTCTCTAAATCCTAAATCCTAAATCCTAAAGTCTATTTTTTCAAATTATAGGAATAACATGTGGAATTTTGAATTTCTAATAATACGTCATGGAATTTTTGGAATTTCGAGTATATATCTAAAATATCTTGCTGAAACTTTTAGAAATTCGAAATGATACTAGAATCCCCGGACATTAGTTATACTCAATCGATGCATCGTCCAAGTGCACATTTTATGAATGCCACTTAGCCGGACTCTATTGCTTTCAGCTAGAGATTTGGCCGAAAAACCGTTTTGGCAAAACTGCGATTATTTTGTTTCGAACATCGATTTCTCAAAAACTACTCGACGGATTCCGGATATTTTCGGCAGAATCGAAATTCGCACTTCTGCGGAGGGACGGTTTTCTTGGTTTGGGCTAAAACATATTGAGTAGCCAGAAAACTCAATGCGAAGTTGCGAAATTTCGTGCTACTGTGCATTTGGCCGATTTTCTCGACCGTTATGACCTGCTGAGCCAAATCCAAAAGAACGACCCTCGGCCCATATGTCCTTCATATCGTGGCACAAAAAGAACCTTTGGCCGATTCTTCAGTTTTGAGAAATCGATGTTCAAAAACTTTTGGTCTATGTTCATCCTGTTAGATGTCAGCTTGTCAAAAAAATTTCTGCTATTTTCTGCTAATTTTGCCAGTTCTGTAAGCTCATGTGAATGTACAGATAATAAGCTTTAAAACGATGTATAAAGCTCTTTGCAACTCCCAAAATTGCAAAAGTTATAGCGTATAGCTATGAGTTATAGAGTATAGTAAAGTTATAGAGTAAGTATAGTTATAGAAATTTCAAAAAATAACCACAAAAGCACTGCACAAAAGGATACCACCACCTTAAGTTGGCATCATTTCAATTCAAGTCGTAACTAAATTTAGACTTCTGATTTCATTAGAACGCTCAAGCCGCCTCAAAATGAGATATAATTATTTTCGTAGCCCATTCATAGCTTTGATTATTCTACAAAAACTGCTACACTAAAATCAACTAATCACCAATCACTTTTATGCAACGGGCCCCTGGCCTTCTCGTGGGCAGGGTGAGTCTCACAGGGGGCAAACTGTAGTCTGGTACACCTATGGCCCTCCCCGAAGTAGTCGACCACCGACATTCTGATAACAGCTTTTGGTATCTATCTTATGTACGTGATCTCTTGTTGTAGCAGTTTGCCTCAAACAAATTTTTTAACGAAAATCAGTATAAAGTGGCTGGAGATACTGTAAAATAAGCTGCACAGAAGCTGCGCAGATTCTACGCAGATTTCATGCGTAAAATGTAGAGCACATCGAGTTTAGAATGTGTGGGAAGTTTCAGCCCCGTATCACTTACCGTTACAAAGTTGCGCCCCGGACCGGTTATGGCGGCGATGTTTTCTTCCGGCTACTGCTCTTTATATGGTAATACTTCAAGGTATTGGGTTTTTACCCTATTTCCCCTTAGGGCAGGTACCTTATTGTTACAGTGGTTCTAGTATTATACTTCTAGTTTCTTAATTCCTTTTATCTTACTAACCACTATACGATTAAGATTCGTACCGGAGAGACCTCCATCTCTCCTCACCCATGAGTTTTCTAACAAGAATTACCATACTAGTTTCTTTTTTACCAGCAGTGCGCTATTATCATTAGTTTGCTTTGCCTTTACCTTTATTCATTCGGGCAGGTACCTTATTGTTACAGAGGTACTAATATTATACTTCTAGTTTCTTAATTTTTTTTATCTAACCACTACCATACGATTAACATACCTACCGGAGAGACCTGCATCTCTCCTCACCAAGGTTAACGCGGGGGGGTCTGGGGGGGTCCAAGTCCCCCCCCCAACCCGGACAAGGAACAAGCCCTATCACCATCGGGGACAAGGGGTAGCGAAAAAATGGCCAAGGGACAACCAAAACTAGCCGGAAAAAATAGTTTTTACAGTAAAATTTCAAAAAATTTTCGGCTTCGCCGGAATGTGTTAGCTAAAATATTTAATTTTTCGGGGAAAGCGGGTAAAATTTTGAAATTTTTTCCACAAATTGAAGATTTTTTGCAAATTTTGACAAAAAATTGCAAATTTTAATAAAATTAGCGTTAATTTTTCGAAAATCTTTACAAATTTATTCTTGAGGTACAAGTCCCCCTGAAAATTTTTGTTCAAGGTACAAGCCCCCTCAAAATTGTTTGGGGACAAGCCCCCCCCAGGACCCGACCCTATGTTAATGTATGCTCCTCACCCATGAGTTTTCTAACAAGCATTACCATACTAGTTTCTTTTTACCAGCTTTACCAGCAGGTCGCTATTATCATTTGTTTGCTTTACCTTTGAGATAGTCCCAACGTATATATATATATATATATATATATATATATATATATATATATATATATATATACATATATATATATTATAGGGCGCGCGAGAGCGCTCCCCTATAATATGGGTGTAAAAGGCTCAGTGCGGCCCTTGGAGACCCGTTCGAGCTCCGTGCCAGCTAAATACTCAACCAAACTGGACAATTTTGGTATCGTTGGAATCTACACGACGAGTACTACAAGTCGCATAAAAGTTTTGGTCAAAATTTCCAACTTTGAAAATTTTCGCTTCCGGGCAAGTTAGGTCCGTTTGTTTTTTTTCCGTTTAAGTCACGCTTGGAAAAATGCAATTTTCTGTCGCAGTGTTAGAACGATCTGGGCATTTTCAGCAGGTGAAGTTTGGTTTTTCTGAACGTATATACCCCGAAAGTATGTTAGTTGGAGCATTTGTAGTGGACTCTGTCAGATCTGGACTGGATTTCACTGTATTGGAGGGGGTCGAGTCTCCAATAAACTTTTGCTTGATTCGGGGTCGTTCGCAGTTGGTTAGGGCTTCTAGAATAGGCTAGGCTAGACTAGACTAGATCTGATCAGGATCCAAGACACGAGTCAAGGTCGGCACGCAAAGATGAATCTTCGCTTAGATTGATGCTCCGGCTGTAGTGGTATGCTGACAACCAGGGCTCAATAGCTGACCTGAAATGGGGTCTAACGGGGTGAGTTCGCTTTAGGCAGGGGAGTCGGGATTTATAGTCTCTATGGGCGACTGTCAGTTCAACTCTAACCTCAATACGGATAGAGTTGGGGATCTCTGAAATATACGCGAAAGCCGAAGCAGCTAAAAAGATAAGTGTTTATTATTACAAAATGGACACACAGGTGTATCAAATTCCAGCAGACAATTATTCACTGCAGTTATGGTTGTACAATAACAGTAATACACGATACTGTCTGCCAGAATTGCCTTTTTGCTTTAGATAGACTGGTACTTTCCGGGTTAGGGCTGGTTATCCGGTTTCGGGGTCGTTACGGTACACTTGCTTCAAGTATAGTACACTCTAGTGCTGCTAAGGACTGGTTAGCTGGACCGGTATCCTATATGCTTTCTCTCAACTCAACTCTTAGGCTCTGTGCTAGCCTCTACTGTGACTCTGTCCCTTACAATAACTCTTGGGACCACACACACGCACGTTACCCTAATTAACAACTGTTTATGATCCGAATCGGGTGGGAGCGAGGTTGGCTTTGCTCTGGCGTCTCCGTGTAATTGACTGCCCAGAATAACTGAATTTTGAGAAGAGTTCCGGTCTCTAGAATGGATAAAGACAGTTACAGGCTGGAAGAGTGTCGGAGATTGACGGAAAGGTCGGTTAGGCTTTCTCAGATAATTATCTCAAGATTAGATTACGATGCAGCGGTTATAACAGTGATTGTTCTAGATGGTCAAAACGGACGGAGAGGGCCAAGCTTGGGGCTCTTCGGGCCTTTGTGTAAAATGTAAAAGGGGGCGCGGCGCGCTCTCGGGGGTGGGGGCGTGGGGACTCACGCGTTACTCTAGAGACTACAACAAAACTAATCTGATCTTATATATATTCTGTATTGGCGGGGGATGGGGGAGATTTTTGTTTTAGGCTGATTTGATTGTGGCGACCCTGTCTCGGGCGAGGGACTGGTTTCTTTATCTATTACCTCTTTTTACTGACGATAGACTACCTGTTACTAACTGAGGCCTATTTCATACCCTACAGGCCTAACTAGACTTAAGAACGACAAATATAACCCTAACCTGGGTTGGTAACCTACCATTGGGTACCTAGAACATATTATCGCAATTATGCAAATGAGGTTACCAACCCTCCTAACCTGGACCTAGAGATCTAACTGGACAATGGTGGATTGCCCCGTTCTTGCAGAGGACCTGCACCCTGAACCGGGTGACTTACGCAGGCTTCTGGGGGTCAATCTACAACCGGATTTCACATACTAATGACGACTAACGATTATTAACAAACCTAACTAACACTATAATATTAACCGCTATGATTGGTACTAACTATAATTATTATAATTAACCTACTGATACTAATTATAACTACTAAACTGACTAACACCTAATTAACTATTAGTTTTGATCTAACCTAACTGTTTATAATGCCCTAATTGTTACGCCTAACTACTGCTTAACACTATTATTTAACTAACTATTTCCCTACGGACTACACTCAAGACCTCCACGAGGGGTTTACATGAGCAGTCCCATTCATACAATTATTAGCACACAACAGGCATGACGTAATTCCATTCATACAGATTCACACACACTAGCATTCTACTTTCACACGCTCATTTAGACAATAGGCGCACACACACACACACACGGACAGTCGTAACTATACTATTTCACGCACACAGTTTCAGTCATACAGGTACAGTCACTCACACAATCATTCAAACACAGTTACGCAACATTCACACCTCACGCATACTTGACTTCTCTCACAACCTCAGCTGGAGGAATTTACGTGAGGAGCCGCATTCATACGACACAATACAATTTATGATCCTAGCAGTACTAAAATGGGGCTAATTCCCAGGATACTAACCTAACTAATTCGTACATCTAGCTACGGGTGCGTGAAAGTGCAATGTAGTTCGGGAATGGCCCAGAAATGGCCATTCCCACGTGATCATCCGTGCGTTTTTGCTTTGTTTTGTGTGTGTAAAAGCCAACGGGGACAATAATTGCTGTTACAGCAATTATTACGAAAACAAGCTAAGGACAGCTTTAAGTTAAGGGAAGCCGGTATTTCCCAGTTAACGTCTTAATAATTAAGAGATTGAACGGTATTTGAAAGGTTGAGTTTTCAGCTTTTAAAGTGTTTTTTAAACAACCTCATGTTTTAATCCGGCACTTGTTACAAAACACAACAAGGTTATGACAGTGGCTTTGGATTGATGACGAAAGACATGGCCGGCAACTCTGGTTGCCGGCTGTGGGGATTGTGGGGGGACCTAACCTGAAAGACCTACTCCCGGGGAGTGGCCTAACTCCCCTTCCTCAAGGTGGGTAAGTGAGGGTCCTCCCTTAGACTAATTACCCAAGTTTAAGTTATTTTTAGGGTAAAAATAGAGTTTTGGAGTGAGAATTGAAAGGGTTAGAAAGAGATAATAATGGTGTTTTTAGAGTGGGTTTTGACTAAAAAACAAACCCACGACAGTTTATTTGTGAATAGGGCCAAAAAAGGGCCTTTTGGGAAAATTGCATAAAATGTTGAAAGTGACGATTTTTTTTTAAAAAACCTTTTAATGAGGGTGATTTGCGAGGTTCGACTGCTCACAAATCACCAGGAAAAATGGAAGGGAAATCACAACGAAAACCCAGAGGGTGGGGCGAAAGGCCCACACCCTCACAATTACAATTGCAAAAATAGTGGGCGCTGGGCCCAGAAAATGCTACAAAATGGTCTTCCGGGGTCCGAAGACCCCGGGTAAATCGTGAGAGTGTGGGACCCGGGGACCGCCTTTCAGGCATACGGGTCCCCGGGTCAGAAGCAGTGCTCCCCGTGAGCCGTCCGAAGACATATGGGCTCACGGGGGCGATCAGAATCGTGAGTGCCTGGCTGCAGTTGCTGAAATAAAAACCCTAAGGGGAAATGGGGGGAAGGGGAGAGGTGCTATAGTCCAGGCCTCCGTATAATTGGCGCAAGACACACCTCTCCCGGGTACATACGGACAAAATATGGGGGAGAACAATGAAGCTAATGTTATTAGGGGAGAGAGAGCAACCTCTCTCCCCGACTGCCAGCCAAGCACTGACTGCAAACTGCTAATTGCAGTCGAGACCCCGTCAGGGGGTTGGCCTTAAGCTTCTCAGCTTCTGATTGGGTGTTTTTGAATGATCACGTTTTGTTATTGGGCTACCGAGTCGTGACCTACGGTAGCCCACAGGCGCGTCTGGCGGCTGGAGGACCCCCAGATTTATGGGAACAGATGACCCCTAATTCAGACAGAAAGGAGGCCAAAGGCCGGATTTTAAGTATCAAGTTTTAGGGGTCTCTGCTGGGGCCCATAAATCTGGAGTAAACAGAAACTCCAATATTTTCAAGAAACTTGGTCCTCCAGCGGCCAAGACAAAGGGTTCCCTTTGCTTAGTAGAAAGCAAAGGGACCTCACCTGTTTGGTCCATCAAGGACCCAAAGAAAGAAGAAGACGAAAACAAATTACGTAAGTAAAACTAGGTACCTAAGTTAAAACTAATAAAATAAACTAAAACTACCTAGAATTACTAATATTACCTATTATAATTAGTTAAGTTACCTAAATACCTATCACTATTATTGTATATAATTGTAGGTATAATTGTCTACCTATTTATGCTGAGTAGTGTAAGGCTGGATTCAGCCTTTTGTGGGTGGGAGGTCAGCGGTGACCCTTATAAGGTCACTATTGTAAGACTTACGTGAATGAATGCATGAATGGCATTCGTTCACGTAAGGTCTGGGAGCTTTCCTCGCTCTCCAGACAAACAGACGGGCGGTCAAAGATAAAAGGCCGACCCGCAAAAGGAGAAGAGAAAAAGGGGAGGAGTTAGAAAACTCCCTTAAAAGTGGAATTAAAACTAGTAGGTAGGATTTAAAACTGTGTAATTAACTTGTACTTTTTGTTGTTTCAGGAATTAAAAGAAGAACTGTGTTAATATTGTGTGGATGTTCTTGTTTGTTGTGTAAATGCACGAATAAGATGAATGATAATGTGTTTTTGTACTGTTTAAGGGGGATTTATACCAAGATTGGCCATTGCGCAACGCTGACGAAAGAAGGACAAGGACAGGGGAATTAAAGGGGGTCTCAAATACGACCGCCCTCACACAAGACTGACGTAATAGGGGTTTATGCAGGTGCGGGAGGCCTCAATACGGCCGTCCCACACACGTACAAAAGGGACAAAAGGTCAAAGGTTCGAATCCTTGCACTAAGAGTTGAGATAAACTAGGTAATTACTTATATTTTAGACAATTCTAACACCTAATAAGTTCACTAATTAGTGTAGTTCGAGGGCCTCAATACGGCCGCAGGAACACAGCTAAAACCCTTAATTAAGCCCTGATAATTAACCGAATTATTGTGATTTCAAGGCAATTCTGGCAGTTCTGACAGACAGATAAGGCAGGTACAGATTACAATTGACAGTGGCAATTAAAACTTGATTCTTTATACAATTACCTTGCATAGGTTACTGGATTGGCCATGAGATCTTCAACAGAACCAACTAATAGAACTAATTAATAACTCTCTAGATTAGCCTTTTTGGCAGATTTCCGGATAGGGCCTAGATTATTCTTCACTTAGGCCGCCTTATACTAGTTATTAATTCCCTATTCCTAGTTGCTAGGTGAGGCTGTAATAACACGAAACGCCTTTTTACTGAATAAAACAACAATTACAGTAACAGAAACAGTAATTTCATTACAGCCTCACCAAGTAAAAAGGGGTAATATTTCGACTAGGGGGGGAAGCGTAGAAAGATTGAAAACTTCCCATCCCTTCCACAATCATACACAGTGCGATCTCATGGCCCACAAGGGGGGGCTTGGAACAGAGTCTCTTGACCTAGTTGCGTTAACACTCTCTCTGGGGGTCCTCATGTGTATCCCTATCACTTCCGTACGCTGAACATTATAAACCTTACACCCAATTCTTCAAGGGTGTTCCTAGATCCTAATGGCAGTCACTCAATACGTGAGCAGCCTCCTAACTGATGCCTGGTAATAACTAACTACTAATCTTAGCTCATAGCTTACACTTAATATTTCAGCTTTCTTTCTTGCTTTTCTTCCATCGTCTTACTTCCTGCGATGGGCATTCTAACGCTTCGTCCATCGTCTTACTCGCTCTGCGATGGGAATTCTAAACGTTCATCCATCGTCTTACTCGCTCTGCGATGGGGTTTCCTAAGAATCATCCATCGTCTTACTCGCTCTGCGATGGGATTTCCTAACTTCCCTTCCTTCCATCGTCTTACTCTTTCTGCGATGGGAAACCTGTAATCAATTGCTCGTTGACCTGAAACCAGTAGAGGGTCTCAATACGACCGCAGTACTGTACATTTGCCTGATCTCAATACGATCGAGGCACCAATTGGAGCTTTAGCTCCCGAAGGGGATTTCTTGCCTATACTAGCAATAGTTGAAAGTTCCAGTCATTTACTGTTGCCGTTTCACTATCTTCTCGTATAACAGATTCAATTAATAACAAATACAAAATCATGCAGTTAATACATCCTGCAAACAGTTCCGGGCTATTCCTGAGCCCACTTCATCCTTAACTATGCAACTTCTGTGATTACCGACTGGAATTACTTAATACTTTTTGGAATCGAAATACTGCGTTTACCCGTTTTTGGGCATGAAATCTCGCTCTAGGCGACAACATAACAACACTGCTGTTTTCCAAATGGATCAATACAGACAGTACAGATACAAAGTTACAGTATACTTCTAACAGTTGGGCCTTGGCTTCTCTTGCCTACATTTTAGTTTTCAGCTTTTAACATCTCATCTTTCTCAAACAGCCCATATAACAACATCTGGTAGCCGCTGAGGGCTCAGCTTCACAGTACAGGTACAGGCACAGTTATAAACAAAACAAAACAAAACAAAACAAACAGGTTCAATCAGTTATACAGGGTCACAGGACTTTCTGGCCAGAGAGTTAGCTTTTTGATGCCTTTTGATAACTTCATTCTAAACGGGTAGACTCGAAACTAAGTTCCATTCAACTCGGATACTTCTAGCAGCAATCAAATAACAGTACAGCAATACAACCTAAAAAGGCAAGACAAACACAATTCAGACAGTGGTTCAAAAACCTTTACAGTTCAGTACAAGCCCAATAGGGGCGGCAAACAAACAAACAAACAAACAAACAACAACAGTTGTGCAAAAGCACACAGAAAGGCAGACAAAAATGGCAGCAGATTTTTTTGTATTTTTTGGAATATAGATTTTTTTGGATTTTTGGAATATGGATTTTTTTGTATTTTTATTTTTTATTGCGAAAACAGTTGCTGCAGTTCACAGCAGTACCCACAGTACAGTACTGTACAGTTCAGTTCAGTTACAGTGCATTTTCAAAAAATTTAACCCCAGGGGTTATTGTCGTCATCACTCTCCTCGTCGGGAGAGGACTGCTCGGGGGGAGCGGGAGCGTATGGGCTCCCTGAGGCGATGAAATAGTCTGAGGGGAGATGTGTGGTGCCGAAGAAAGAGCGTTGACGAGGGGGCGAGTGAAGTGGGCGGGCCTCTTCAGTTGGCCCATAGCGGTGAGAGGCGGCTCCTCCCTGGCTGGTGGAAGCCGTGTTTCCCTCACTTCCTAACCTACCCGAGTTTAAAGGGGTGGTTGTGTACTTGGGGGGCGGAATATTGGCCAGGCGTTGGTTCCTGGTGTAGTAATTGGGGACGGGGCCGTAGGGATGGTCCATGGGAAAGCGGTCCGCCGCTTTGAAGGAAGGATTGTCCAGGAGGCGGAGGATATTTTTCCGCATCTCCTCCAATGGGCCGATGAATTGTGCCTTGTCGCCGGGGGTTGACCAGCCGGGAAACGACTTGAGCACATATTGGCGGAACTCGGAATTGATGTGGACCTGGAGGGGGAATCGAGGATCGTGGGGGCAGGCATTTTCATTTTCAATTTGCAAATGCCGGAGGGCAATTGCTTCGGCGCAGTCAGGGTGAGGAAGAGGGCCATAAAAATAGCCCAACGGATACGGGTCTTGGGCCGGCATTTCCCGAAGGATGCTGACGGCCTCCCCGTAATTTTCAGGCACATGTCCGGGGTGGGTATTAGGATTGCTGTAGAGGCGGATCCAGTGACGGGAGTCACCGGCCGGATCTGATGAATCAGCTGCGGCAGCTTCGGAATCGGCGGCTGGTTGCCGGCGAGCGGGCTGGGCAGCGGCAGGTCGGGTGAAAGCGGACGCCAGGAAGTGGGATCCGTGGCGCGGCTGCTGGTCTTCTCGCGGGCTGGCGCGGGTGCGCCGCCACGTAGATGGCGGAGGGTTCAGGTCCGGCCTGGGAGCGGGCGCAGGACCTGGCTGTGGATACCGGGGAACCGGCGCTGGAAGGTTCCGGGGAACTGGTGCCCGATGAGGGGCGGGCGACGGAGCTGGACTTCCGAAAGATGGGATTCCCCAATCCCGGCAGGCCTGTTGGACCCGACTGAAGGGGACCGGGGAGCCCAGGTGCAGGGGGACAAAGGTCGGCGGAATTTCATCCTCTTCTGGGATTTCAGATTCATCCAGGAGAGGGTTACGGCGCGGCAGGTTAGGCGGTTGCCGAGGGTCCGCAGGGCGGCCCGTCGGCTGATTCACTGCGGCCGGCTGAGTAGCGCGGACCGCCTGTGGTCGGAGCAATTGGCCGCGGGCCTCGTTGGCCCGATTTTCTCGCGCTCTGGCTAGCTGGGCGCGGTGTTGCTCCACGGCTTCGATCTGCCGGGCAGCAGCTTGAACCTCGCGCAGGTTCTGCAGGATTGAGTTCACAGGCCGGGCAGGCGCCTCCGGGGCCTGACGGGGCCGGTCAGATGAAGCTGGAGCCATGGCAGCCATCCGAACCTCGCGGAGGTTCCGGACGATGGTCTCCACGTCCCGGTTGTCGGCCTCGGGAACTTGTCTCGGAGGTTGAGTGAGCCGTGCTGCCAGGTTGGCAGTGGCTGGCTGTCGAGCGGCGGTTCCTTGGCGCTCTCTGGGCGTCGGCGCTGTGTCCACAACAGGGCCGGAAAACTTCTTGGAATACGGATCCATCGGATTCTGAAATAGGGTGAACATAAGAAATCGTGCTGAAATTGGCCGAAAATTGGTTAGTTCTTAGCTCAATGCGCGTGGAACTGCTCAAGGGGGAACGTGTAGGAGAGATTCGTCTGTATAAGACTC
Organism: Trissonchulus latispiculum; assembly: GCA_030248195.1. Lineage (NCBI taxonomy): Eukaryota > Metazoa > Nematoda > Enoplea > Enoplida > Ironidae > Trissonchulus > Trissonchulus latispiculum. The sequence goes on from JASAND010027722.1 coordinate 18,680, forward strand.
AAATTGTGCCTAACAGCACTAGAGTGAGCAAGAGCTCTCGTACGAAATCTGAAAACACCCGGAATTACTGAAAAGACAGTTTTGAAGTTGCGATAAAAACGGATAGTTTTAGGATATTTCCCCTTCCCAACCGAAAATGCACTGTTTTCCTAAAGACACAGCAAACAAAGCAATTCATACTATACAGACAGTTAGCACAATACAGTTACAGTAATCAGCGGTCCAGGTTCAGTTCCATCTGGACTTCTTTCTGGGAGGACCTGTTTTGTTGTTGTTGGGCCGGGAAGGTCCTGGCTGTGGGCGGTTGGGCCTGGACGGGCCCGGTTGGAAATGATGCCCTCTGGGGGGCTCATGGAGGGACAGATTGAATAGGGACGGTAGGGTGGAGGTAGGCGAAGGCCGCTTCGCCGGGGGCCGGTTGGCCTGAGCCCGGGCAGGCTGTTTCGGGGGCGCAGGGTTGAATTTCTTGGCGAAGACAGGAGACGGCTTCTGGGGCCGCTTCGCCTTGTATTCTTCGCTGGAAGTGGGACGGATCGGGGGGTTGTTCAGGCCTTCCTTGACCCGTTCCAGGGTCGACAGGGGAATTGGACTCGCCTCACAGGACCGGATTGGGATCGGGTCCTGCGGGAAGAAATGCAGGCCATCATTGCGGATGGCGTAACAGCTCCAGATCAGGGCTGCTCTGGCCGGCTGTTCCTTCAGATACTGCACAGGCTCGGCCTCGTTCGGGGTCAGCACAATGGTGGGGAAGGCCTTGAACGTCGGATAGGGGTCTGAATAGGGCGGTCGGTGGCTAAGTTCCTTGTCCACCTTTTGCATCTCCGCCTGAAACAGCTGTTTGGGCTCGGCGCCCTGGCTGAGATCCAACTCCGGGAGAGTGTAGATCCGGGTCAGCAGGGGAGAGCGGCAAGCCAAGCCAACTCTCAAACATCGCACGGGAGTGGCCTTCAGAATGGGCAGGAAGAGGGTACCGGGGTCGCCGGTGTGCTCGCGGATGGCTTCCTTGAGCCCCTCATCTGCCAGGGACAGTCCACCGATGACCAGGACCCGCGGAGTGGGGTAGAAGCCATCGGGGTCGGCCAGGTAGGATCGGTAGTACTCCAGAATCTGGCCCAGCAGGTTGGCCGCATGGGCGGTTCGCCCAAAGTTCATAGTGCAGGCGTCCACGTCTGCCTTGGAGCTGCGGGACCCGAGGCAGCGGATACGGAGGAGGTCCATTCCAATGCCCCAGAAGGTATCAGTGGTGGCCTCCACCAGAGGCTGGGACCCAGTGGCCAGCAGGGCGGCCTTGAAGTGGGGCATCTGGAATTTGGCGTGGACCACGGCTCCCATGACCAGGGTCTTGAGGAGCTGGAGAGAGGAGGGGTAAGGCAGCAAGTCGCGGGGAGGCGTCTTCTGCTTGATTTTCATGGCCTCGGCCTTGACGTCCCGAGGATGGCCAATTTTGAGCAGGGAACGGCCCGCACCGGGGTTCCCATAGAGGTGGATCAGGGTGGAGTGGTAGAGGTGCTCCACCGTTGCACCCTTCTGCTTCAGGAAGATGATGGGCTGGTCCACCCATTTTCCGTCCGCATCTCTCTGAGCAGGATGGGGGGCGAAGTTTGACAGCTCCGCCGAGTAGTCGTCCGCCGTACTGCGGAAATAGAGGATGGGCTCGGAATTGGGGGGCGTATATGGCAGTCGGAATAGGCCTAACTGCCTGAGAATGTCCAGGGTGAAGAAGTGCACGTCACCCGGCGGTGGTGGCACCTCTGGAGCGGGATCTGGGGGCAGGTCTCCCATAGCTGAAACAATGTAAACGGACATATTTAGATCGCTCAATACGCGAGTCTAATTTATACTATACAAAAACAAGCTAAAATAGCAAAAAGTACATTCCATGGTACAATACTGACATGGTGGGGAACCACACTCATTCTATACAATCCTACCTATGTGAAACGGGGGGACACTTATCCCCTAGGCAATTCTGGCATTACAATTATTTTTTCGTCATTTATCCTATTATTACAATTGCCATTTAACTGAACAAAACCAGACAAATAATTGTATATACAATTCACAGCACACACATTTTTTTGTATTTTTCTTTGTTATCCTTCGGGAGCAGCTGGTGGCGTAGTTTTTAAGTAATTTTGATACCCCTTTTTGGTTAATTAAAGATATTAGGTTAGATTTATGGTTAATTTTTAGTAAATCGTGTTTTAGGTTACTAGTGCTCGTTTTACTGGGACCATTGGCGATTTTTGTGCCAAGGTCAGTACTACTTGTACAGAAACAGCTCAAGCTAAACAGGTTAATACAAAAGTGTAATCAAGCAAGTATAAAAGTGTAAGCTCGTGTTTAGGAGATAGAACCGTAATGTGTAAAACGCAAAACAAACTATGAACCCGTGCCACTCATGTAACTGCTCCCGGGCCGCTTCTACAGATAGATGCAGCCCATGATGTTAAATAATAGACCACACATCTTATTTGGCCTTAGAGGCCAATCTGGCAGACCGTCGATGAACCGGTCTGAGGGCGGCTGACCACGAGCGAATGATCGTGGGTTGTGTGGTATAGAAAGGCACCATACGGCCTTTTTCAATATCCAGGACCAACATGTAATGATTCCTGTTGACATGCCAAATGTAGATCCTTCGGGGATCAGGATCAGGTTCCGAACTCAGGGTGTGGGGGTTGTAGGCTGTCCACGTCCAATGATTGTTCTTAGGATTGGTGTAGACAAAGATGGGGGTGTTTAGAGTCGCTGCCGCCACTAGCAACTCGTTGTCGGTGGCCCATTTTCTGTCCGTAGTCAGGTCGGTCATGGGATAGGGCTTTCCGTAATATCTGCTGAGGGCGTCCGAGGCCGCGGGGTGATTTTCCAGATAGCTCTGCATGAGCCATCGGACACGGGCGTGATTGTCCTCAATGCCATAGAGAGCAATGGAGATGACGCGGTAGAAGCAGTTTCCGTCAGGATTGACGTCCAATACCACGGTGGGGTAGGTCAGGACATTATCACCTCCCCAATCTTGCAGGTGGGGGTTTTCTCGGATGGTATCATCTCCGAGTCTCTGGGATTGGTAGTCCAACCAATCATTGTTGATGGGGACCCAGTTGAGGATCACAGGGGCCTCGGCTATCAGTTCTGGCTCGGAATCAGCTTCTAGATCGCTATATTGATCTAGGGGCTTGCGGATATCCGGCGAACGAGGTCTCTCAGCAGGGGCTTCTTCTTCGTCCGGTGCAGACCCGTGAGTGGGGGCGTTGGACAGAACATCCTCGTCTGAGGGGTCGTCTCTTACCAAATTAGGATCAGCGCCTTCAGGCTGCAGCTGATCTTCTGGGGACAACGGAAGAACGTGGGGGGCCTGAATTGGCTTCAGTCGCCGGAAATTGACGACATGGATTTGGCTCTTGCGGGAATGAACGAGCCGGATGTGAGCCACGGGGGGTCTTACGCTGATGATTCTGTAGGGCCCACCATAGAGAGGCAGCAGTTTGTGGCTGATTCCCTCTTTTCCGGGTCTCTGCGGGATTTTGACCATGACCAGGTCTCCAGGCATGAAGGCGATTTGTCTGACTCCCTTATTGTAGTTCCGTTCTTGGGAGATCTGGGCCACGTGAATGTGGTCTCTGGCGTACTGCCAGGCTTTCCTGAGGCCTTCTGAGACCTGGGCCACATAATCAGGAATTCGGTAGGCTTCGGATTCGGTCAGCAGCTTGAAGCTGTTTGGTAGGGTAGGATCCCATCCATGGGCCAGATAGAAGGGTGTTTCAGCGGTTGAGGCATGAACGCTCGTGTTGTAGGCGAACACGCAGTAGGGAATCATCCGGTCCCAATCCAGATGCTGTTCGACAGCGGTCCTGAGCATGTGCTTCAGGGTTCGGTGCCATCGCTCAATTTGGCCATTGCTCGAGGGATTATATTTGGTGGTCTCAATCTTCTTGATGTCCGCCAATTTACAGATGGCCTTGTTCAGGGCAGAGACAAACTGCGTGCCCTGATCACTGACCAATTTCCGGGGCGCTCCGAATTTGAGGAGAACGTGTTCCACAAACACGAAGGCTGTCACGAGGGCGGTAGCTGTCCGTACTGGCACTGCAACCACGTATTTGGAGAAGGCGTCGATAAATGAGATCACGTAGCGGTGTCCGTGAATGGAAGGGCGCCTCATATCCATAATGTCTACGTGAACCCGGTCGAAAGGTTCAGTAGGCGGAATCGTGTGCAGATGAGCGTTCTTCCTCCGTTGAGGGGCTTTGTGGGCCATGCAGACTCGGCAGGTGTTCACCCAATCTCGGACTGAGGCCCAAAGGGAAGGCCACCAATAATTTCGCTGAATCCGGGCATGAGTTCTAGCAACTCCCAAGTGCCCGGCAAAAGGGCTGTCATGTGCTGCCATGAGCACGTGATTTCTCAGGGGAATGGGTACGGCCAACTGGCGAGAAGTCTCGTCTCGTGACTTCGAGAGACGGTACAGCACATCGTCCTCAATGATGAAATCAGCGGCTGCCGAAGTCACCTTTACTGCCTTGGCAAAATCAGTGGGCAGGATATCATGGAGGAGATAATTCCGGATTGAGGCGAAGAAGGTGTCATTTTGCTGCTGTTCAATCAATCTATCCCAGATGGTATTCATGAGATTGAGGGGCTCTTCCATTGGGATAGCAGGGGGGTTATCGGCTGCATGCTGGCTGGGCGGAACTTGGGCAACCCGCATTCCTATCATTTCTCCAGGAGGAGGAGCGGAGAAGAAGTCCTCGTCCCAGGATCCAGACGTCATGGATTCAGCTTGCTGTTCGTCGGCCGGTTGTTCCTGCGGCTCTTCAGCTTGCTGAGATTGGTTCTCCTGCTCTCCCTGAGAAGGAGTTGTGTCGGAATCTATGCCTTTCGGGGCAGCTTCAACGTCGGCTATTTGCAGCGGTCGTTCTTCTGACGAGCTGCTCTGCATATCCAAATCCTTTCGTTCTCGAGCACTGACAGTGCTGACTGCCGCTTGGGCAATGGGTTGAGGTTGCTGGACGGTTGATGCTGCGGCTTCGGCCTCTGTTTCGTCGAGGCTTCGCAGGGTGAGAGTTTGTAACTGCTCACGAAGGTCGTCCAAGCTGTGCCTAACTTGCCTTTTCTGAGTCTCCATGGTGAGACGACCCGGCGGCGGGTGGCAAGCTATCAGGCAATTTACAGCTCCAATAAGCTGATCAGCCACTTCAGGTTCCACAGGAGGCGTGACAACTCTGACATTGAGCGGGGCGTCCAATTTTGGGCCCGCAATGTCCTTGAACAGGGGATTCCGGGACAAACCGTCGGCATTACTATTTTCCTTGCCTGGCCTGTGCTTGATGTCGAACGTGTACTCGCTGAGCTCCACACGCCATCGTGCGAGTCGGGAATTCTGAGGGGGAGCTGTCATGAGCCATCTGAGGGCTGAGTGATCGGTCACTACCAGGAACGGGGGACCTCCGTACAGGAAATGCCGGAAATGCTGAATTCCGAACTTGATGGCTAAACACTCCTTGTCATGAGTGCTGTAATTCTTCTCATGCCTTTTTAGAGATCTGGCCGCATAGGCAACGGGGTGCTCTTTTCCATCTTCCTGTTCTTGGGAGAGCACGGCTCCTAAACCAAGATCTGAGGCGTCAGTGTGTAGGACAAAGGGCTTGTCCACATCTGGGTGTGCCAGAACCGGCGCTTGAAGAAGGGCCGATTTCAGTGCCTCGAAGGCTTTCTGATGCTCATGATTCCAGCTGAACTTGTGATCCTTCTTCTTGAGCTGGTAGAGCGGACTGGCAAGGGAGGCAAACCCTTTGATGAATTTGGCGTAATAGGCGCACATGCCTAGGAAGCTTTCCACGTCTTTGACTGCCTTGGGCCGAGCGAATTCCTGAATCGCTTTGATTCGGTCGGCCAGGGGTTCAACTCCCTTTTCGGAGATGATGTGCCCAAGGTACTTGACCTGGGTCTGCAGAAATGAACACTTCTCCGTGTTGAGTTTCAGATCTGCGGCGGTTAGCCGGTCAAAGATTTCTTGCATGATTTCCAAATGGTCCTCGAAATTCCTGGAGAAGATCAGGATGTCATCTATGTAGATGATGCACTTCTTCCACTGAAGGTCGCCCAAGACGCGTTCCATACAGCGCTGGAAATTGCCAGGGGCGGACTTGAGACCAAAGGGCAGGACGTTGTACTCAAACTGTCCGTGGAAGGTGTTGAAAGCAGCTTTAGCACGGGAGCCTTCATCCAGTTCAATCTGGTTGAACCCTTTGTTCAAATCCAGCGTGCTGAAATATTTGGCTCCTCTCAGGGCTGCCAAGATGTCATCAATCCTGGGCAGCGGGTAGATATCCGGCTGTGATACCTGATTGATCCGGCGGAAATCTACGCAAAGACGCCATTTCCCGTTTGGCTTCGGGACGTAGAGCATAGGAGATGCCCAAGGGCTCTGAGATGGCCTGATGAATCCATGTTTGATCATCTCCTTCAATTCTTCCAGCAGGGTATCACGCAGGTGTACAGGCAGACGGTAGGGCGGAGAATAGAGGGGGGAATGAGTTCCAGTATTGATAGTGGCCTGGAACACTGAACACTTCCCTACGTCATAGGGGTGATGGGAGAAGACCGATTCGTTTCGGACCAAAGATTGACAGAACTGATCTACCTCTTTTGCTGACAATTCAGCGGTAGGTCGGGGCATCTCTTTAAAGACCGACGGTAACGTGTCGTACGTCAAGGGCTCATTCCGAGAGCCTTTGGCAGAGAATGCCTGGTTTGTGGTAGGCCGCGTGGCCAATGTTCGCGGAACCTCAGATTCCGGGTAGTCCAGAACCTGATTCAGTTGCAACACACCATTGTTGGGCGTGCGAACATAATACGACCCATATGAATGGTCATGCCCTTCAATGGGCTCTTCCTGCGGCAGATCCGGGGTTACTGTGCCCAATGATTCTTTGGCGTACAACTTGATAGGCTCGCAGGAATAGTTTTCCATGTAGACAACAATTCTGCGGTCGTCTAGTCGAACTCGAGCCGGCATGCACGCGACAGGGCGGTGAGGGTGATGAGGTGAACAGAACTTGTGTGGGTGAGGGTCGAAATCTCCCTCCACGTTCAGGGTGACATCGGGCGGAATTTCAACCATGGCATTGACAATGGCTCGGGAATACGCAGGCAGGGTGAAATCAGTCATAAGTATGACCTGATAAGAGGTAGCCAGAGGATACTGGGGGGTAGAGATCGGAATTGAGAAACGTCCAGCAGGATGGGTAGAATGAATCTTGACCTCGTTGGTGTGAACGGAGATCTCGAAGGTGGCGTTGAATCGAGCCATGAAATCCGTTCCAAGAAGGACATCCTGTGGGGCACTTGCGCTGACATAGAAGGTATGTGGCACGGCAGGGTGGTTTGGACACCCTGGGAAGGTGACATGGGCCTCGACTTTCTTGTCGATATTGAGCCGGTGCCCTGTGGCGGAAATGCTCCATCTCGGCCGTTCCAAGGCCACAGTTGGCAGTTTATGCCGCTGAACCACCTGATCCGAAATCACGGTGATATTGGCTCCTGTGTCTAGCAGGGCTGAAATGGTGGCTCCATGAATCTGGATGTCAATCAGCAGGGGTGAGGCGCTGAGAGAGAAGTTTCCAAACTCGTCCTCTGGAGGGCTCTGGAGGGCCCAGACTCGGGGCTCCTCACGGCTGTCTTTGACTCTCAGTCGTCTTCCCGTAGAGGATTCTCTGGAGCTGGCTCCTGACCGCTGATAGGGCGGTGGAGAGGCGCAAGATCGTCGCGCACCATCTGTAGGTGGACTATAAGCACGACCAGGGCTGCGACTTCTGCGTCCGGCAACTTGTCGCAGGAGCTGGAAAGATTCGGCAGGCGTGTCCTCTTCCTCTTCAGACTGGTTCAGAAGAGCTCGCCTGGATCTTGTGACTGCTCCTGGAGTTGGGAGCAGAGGGCTCTTAGGCCTGGGTACATAGGGACTTCGAGGCCGGGCACCCATGGGGTGCTCAGGAGGGTTGAGGGGGTTTTGCGACCTGTATTCCTGGAGAGGTTCCAGGGAGATCTCCTCGAACCCATATGGAGCTGATGGTCCGGCGTGATACGAATGACGTTGCTCAGCTGCGCGTCTCTTGGCTAAGATAGGGTGCATGGGGTGATAAGCTCCCATTTCAGGTGAGCGACTGCGGTCCTCCGAAGGGCTTGTGCCTGAGGACGGCGAGGTCGGGACTTTTTCGGTTCCAGTTCCCAACCGACTGAGTCTTTGTCCGCAGCTGTGGCAGGCTTCTCGGCCCCAGTCAATTAGGGCTGCTCGGGTGTCAGCCAGACACGGAGAAAACCAGATAGTGATTAGGACTCCAAAGGTAATGAGTCCCAAAATGATCAGAAAGGCAGACCAAACGGGGATGTCCAATGGTTGCAAGTTAAGGGGGGCATCTCGGTGGTGCCTCTTGAGAATCTCCTTGACAGCGCGATTCTCGTATTCGGCGCGCTCCAGGTCTGTGTAGTGAATAGGGACGACGTCCAATTCAGGGGCGTCGAAGGGCAATCTGCTGACAGTCAGAGGCGCAGAATGCTGAACCACTTCTATTGCGCTAGTTAGCACAAGATCTCCAACGATAATGTGGTTGTATTTCCCATGTTCCAACCAAATCACTCCATTTTCAGGAACTGGAAGCACTTCTCCGCGTGAAACATGTTGTAGCTGCGGGGTTTGGGTCAGCATGATTTCGCGGTAGCTGGTTCTGATCAGGACTCCAGCAGGAGTCGAGGCGAAGTCAGTGTCCGGGGTCAGGACCTTAACCAACATCTGCTGTCTGCAATTAGCAGTGTCCAGAGGCAGGGTAGATACTATGGCCTTCAGACAGGCTGATTGCGTCGTGGCCACCAGCGTGTTGGGGCCGCAAAGCCAAAGTCCGGGTGAGGCTTGGCATTCATGGATCTTGACCTCCGAAAACTCTGAGCTCTTGTGAGCTACCTCGTGTCTCACAAACTGTGGCACAGGAGCCTTCATTTGGGCGTTGTTGTTGGGGTCATTGTAGCCCACATTACTGACTTCGTAGATGGGGGCAACGTCTGCTCGGGAAGGCGTAGGCACTTCCAGAATGAAGCCAAAGATCAGCTTCTTGATGTCCATGCGAACAGGGTAAATCCGGCCAAATCTGTAGATGAGACTCGGTTCGTCACGCAACAGTGACTGATTCAGTTGTGCATGGTTGTTGACGATGTCGCGGACAATCTTGAAGTTAATTAGGCTGGGGGAGATTCTACCGTCCAACCCAGCGGCCATGACGCTGTCAATGCTGTGTTTGAGCGAGTGCTCAAAGTTGGACACGATCAATGAATATTGAACGTGCGTTGTCATGGTGAAAGCTTCACAGCGGGCAGAATTGATGAGGCCCAGCAATTCCTGGATGGAATAGTGCATAAACGAGTATATCTGCTCGTTTGCCTCGACCAGCTTTTCGATTGATTCCTGATGCGCCAAAACTTGTTCGTCAAGCTTGTGAGTAGCTTCAATGATGGCATTCACTTTACTCTTGACCTGGTTCAGATGAACGGTGTTGGCAATGGACATGCCAAGGCCGACCAAGCCAACAACTTCTCCAACAAAACGCTTTTTCCGCGTTAGGGGAAGCTTGGAATGAATGGATTGATATCCATGGTCCGCATACAGGGATTCGCTGTAGTTCTGATATTTGGGCGCAGACGTATTGCAGAGGATTGGGCTCTTGTCACAGATTATCTTCATGATGGCTGAATAGTACCGGGTGTTCAGAATCCCACTGTACATTTCGTGATATTCTTCTGTGATGTTTTTCACCAGACTGGTCAAGTGCGGCTCATGAGGGCAATCCTTGAGCCATTCATCAACTCTTTGCCTTTGCGTTGTACAGGTCACACAGCGCTTTCTCATTGACTCAGTCTGATTCTGTAGGGGGACTCGGCACAAGGTACAGGGCCAGTCGTCCGCGTGTGAAGGGGTTGATCCGCACCGATCACACCGGGACAGCAAATGATCCGGGATTTCATGCCGTTGCCCACTGCACAGGCTGCAGAAGGATAACCAAGCTTTCATTTTCTTGGTTCTGGGCGGCTCCGGCATTTTCATGTGGATCAGAATCGGGATGTATTCGGTCCGCTCGTAGGTAGCCATTAATCCTTTGGGGGACAAGGCCAGTCCCCACTGAGTAGAGACCATGGAGTTCATGGACTTGGCCCGTTCCGTGAAGTAATCATCGGCTGATTGGGCCTGGATTCCGGGCATCCATATGGCAACCAACAATCCGAGCAGCATCCACATCAGGACAATGGGGAACGGAATTCCACCATAGGAGGACTGTTTCTTCGGCGCTCGGGGCTTGTCCTGGGGCTCGGTTTTGGGTTGAGCCGGCTGGCTAGGTGGCTGAGAGAAGGAAGTCTTCTTTACGGCCGGAGCGGACCTTGAGCGACCAGGATATTTCGGCACCACGGCTGTCTGCAGTTCTTGCTTAATGGGCAGGTCGGGCTCGTCTGTGATCCGGCGAATTGGGTTCTGGGCCTTCAACTTGGCCTGAACTTCCAGGTACTTCTGGTGGGCAGCCCAGCTGCGCTCACGTTCCTTCTTTCTTTGCCAGATTCGCCGTTCCTCCTGTTGGGCGCGTTTCCGTTCACGAGTTCGGATATCCTTGAGCAATCTGCGCAAGAATCGGATGTCCTTCGGACATAGGGAACAGTTCGGCACCAGGGTTCCAGCTTGAGGCGAATTCGGTCCTGATTTCTTCTTCTTTTTCCCTTTGCTGGCTTTTCCCTGCTTTCCGTTATTGGAAAGTATCTCTGCTTGCCGAATGGCCCTCATTTCGGCATTAGCCAAAATGGGCAGGAAATCCTGATCGTAATCGGATTCTTCTGTGCTGGAGAACGTGTAGAAGTGGAAGGGATCCTCCTTCACAATGGGCGAGAGCTGTTCAGGGGAAGAAGGCAGCTCAGAATATTCCGGATACGGGAATATCTCTCCTTCCGTATCCAAGAGAGGATCATCTTCCATGACTGCCATTCCTGCCTGTGTGAGCAGTTTCCGGGCAGTTTCGCGAGCTGCTTCCAAATCCGCTTTGGGACGTGAGCGGGGACCTTCTGATGCGGTCCAACTAGGCTCAGGAAACGGCAACTTCGCCGCTTGCAGGACTGATTCCACCTGGGCCACAGGGGGCAATCCCAGCTGGATTCGGAATTCTCTGACGGCCTCTCCAAGATCCACTTCCAGCTGCCTTGGAGCAGGAACAGACTGGACTCGGGATTGAGCATAACCCTGGCCTGTGAGGTTATGTCTTGGAGGGCTCTTGCGGAGCTCGCGTCCGCGTCCTACCGATTGGGATCGCGCGACCAATGAATCCTTGGCGGGCGAGGGGCGGACTGTAGCAACTGACAGTTTCGGGCCCAGCTGTTCAGCTTCAGGCCGATCGCTGGCTTTTGCAGGCGGCGCGTTCTCCTTGTCTTCGTCCTCAACTTCGGACAGGTTCTGCGAACGCTCCTGCTTTTCGCTGTAGACACGATCCGGATGAAAGGGCAACCCGTAATTGGTTTCCACGGGTTCGTCAGTCTTGTACATGGCGGGACACTTGACTGACATCGGTTTCTGATAGATCGGTAGTGAATACAGCTCTCGGTCGAGCTTTTCTGCAACCGAGTCAAGGGTGAAGGCGGCATGGTTATCCGCGCTGTTCCCCTTCAGATAGGGAGGGGTAGAGTAAGACTGACCTCCCAGATCGGTAATTTCCTGCTCTAGCTGCAGGATCTGGGTGGAAAGGGAAGGACGAGGGGGATCAAAACTAACCTGTCTCTCCTGAGGCACAGCAGCCAAGGTCTGAATCACGGACGGTCCAGGGCGGTGTTGCTGTCTGACATCCGCGAATCTGGACCCATAGGGCGCATGAACCGATTCTGAGGCATTTCGCTCTTCGTTCCTGGTCCATGAAGGGCGAGGATTCCGTTCCTGCTGACCTGAGTAGGAGGGACCAGGCTGAGACCGCGACCGGTCATTGTAGTTCCGGTTCCCGCCATTGGAACCATTCTGCTGTCCTGAGGGACGGGAATTTCCTGGGAAGCGCTGATTTCCGTTGTTGTTGCCATTGTTGCTCCGAGGCGGTCCATTGTAGTCATTCCGTGGCCGGAAACCACCTCCACCTGGAGCACGGCATTCTCGTTTGGAGTGACCTCCTTTTCCGCAGTTGAAACAGCGGTAATCACTGGGAAACGGAATCTTGTTCTCGTTCCGTTCAGGCCGGCGAGGAGGGGAAGAAGGCCGTCGATTCTGGCTCTCCTTAGATTTCATGCTCCGAACCTCTGTGGCTAGAGCGGCAGTGCTCTGGACCAGTGATGACAGGGCCGTGACCATGGCAGGCCCAGTGAGTCCTCCAGATGGGACACTTCCTTCAGGATCCAGTTCCAGGAAGGCAGGGGTGCCTTCTCCAGGGTAGACGCCTTCTGCTTCGCGGGCCTTCTGAAAGGCGAGGGAATAGTCCGTTGTGTCCATGGGGACATGAGGCTTGTACTCATTCCTGAGACCGATCAGGAAACAGCGGACTTTCATGGCTTCCAATGTATCCGGGTGAGCGCCATTTTCCCAGGCTATCCGGGCATACTTCTGGAGCCGGAGGGAGAAATCAGCTACAGATTCGTGAGGTAGCTGTCGGATACTGAAAAACTTCGCCGTGGCATGCATTCCTGTCAACGGCGGGATCATGTGCTCTCTGAGCACGGCGACAGAGGCGTCCCAGTCGTAGGGGCGCATGGCGCCTCGAGGCAAGCATTTGTAAATTTCCGCGGCTCTGCCTCGAAGGGTGGAAGAGAAGTTCATAACCTTCTGATGATTGTCCAGATTTAGGCGCTGGCAAAATCTTTCGTAGTTGACCAGGTGATCATCAAAGTTTTCTGAATCCTTGCAGGCGAAGGTGGGCATGTCTCTGTAGGAGAAGGAGACAGCCTGCGTATGAATACTTCTCTGAAGGGAGGCGAGAATGTCTCCCATTGCCTGAACAGAATCCACACTGTCAGGCGAATCCGGACGATTTCCGGGGGGATTGGGATCGTTGGGGCCACCGGGACCACCAGGACCTCCGGGACCTCCAGGACCACCAGGACCTCCAGGACCACCAGGGCCAGAGGGTCCACCAGGTTCGCCGGGAAACGAGACCCGGTTTCTGCGAAATCCTCCTCCTACCACGGCTGGATAAGGAGGGGGAGGCTGATTAGCGACATCCTGATTATCGTCGCTTTCGTAGTCGGACTGATGATTATCCCGATGATTCGGATGATCTTGAGCGGGATTCTCCATGTTTTCTGGTCGTAAGTGTTCCTCACTGAGATGATTGGCAGATGGATCCTCACTGGGGGCTCCAATTCTTTCTAGACCGTGTAATAGACTCTGTCAGATCTGGACTGGATTTCTCTGTATTGGAGGGGGTCGTGTCTCCAATAAACTTTTGCTTGGTTCGGGGTCGTTTGTAGTTGGCTAGGGCTTCTAGAATAGACTAGGCTAGACTAGACGAGATCTGAACAGGATCCAAGACACGAGTCAAGGTCGGCACGCAAAGAGGGATCTTCGCTTAGATTGATGCTCCGGCTGTAGTGGTATGCTGACAACCAGGGCTCAATAGCTGACCTGAAATGGGGTCTAACGGGGTGAGTTCGTTTTAGGCAGGGGAATCGGGATTTATAGTCTCTATGGGCGACTGTCAGTTCAACTCTAACCTCAATGCGGATAGAGTTGGGGATCTCTGAAATAGACGCGAAAGCCGAAGCAGCTGAAAGGATAATTATTTATTGTTACAAATTAAACACACAGTATTACTGAATTCCAGCAGACAATGATTCACTACAGATATGGTTTTACAATCAACAGTATTACAAGATACTGTCTGCCAGAATTGCCTTTAGGTTTTAGTTTGACTGGTACTTTCGCAGTTGGGGCTGATTATCCGGTTTCGGGGTCGTTACAGTACACTTGCTTCAGGTCTGACACACTCTAGTGCTGCTAAAGACTAATTAACTAACCGGTATCCTATATGCTTTGACTTAACTCAACTCTTAGGCTCTGTGCTAGCCTCTACTGTGACTCTGTCCCTTACAATAACTCTTGGGACCACACACACACGATACACTAATTAACAACTGTTTATAATCCGAATCGGGTGGGAGCGAGTTTGGCTTTGCTCTGGCGTCTCCGTATAATTGACTGCCCAGAATAACTGAATTTTGAGGAGTGTTCCGGTCTCTGAAATGGATAATGACAGTTACAGGCTGGAAGAGTGTCGGTTATTGTCGGAAAGGTCGGATCGGCTTCCTTAGATAATTATCTCAAGATTAAGCTACAATGCAGTGGTTATAATGTCAATTGTTCTACAAGGAAGCTTCGGTGGTAAGGATCAGGACGTACGCGGTACCACTTTCACTGAACATAGCTTTTCGGTTAAAGAACAAGAAATTAGGCTTTTAGGTTTTGCACGACTAGGTTTTCCCAAAGGACTAGGTCAGGTAGCTTTCACCGCGTCTGCTCCACACGAACTGGCTCTGTGCCAAAAGGTAGGTCCAATATGTACCTAATCAGTGATTCCACGAGACAACACAAGCAGGACAGGATCAACACACAGGATAAGGATCTCTTTCCGGATCCAAACGACAACTGAACACGACTGGACAACAGGAACTGACAGATCGTCACACAGTGATCTCCAACTGGATAATATTCAGACACGATTCTAGCAGCAGGATTCCTCACGCTCGGAGCAGATCGGATGGCTACCTGAATCAAATGGGTTAAAACCCATTAGAAACAGAGGTGGTGGGGATTAAAACCCCAGCAACTATTGTCCGGACCGATTGGCTTTCACGTGCGGGTTCAGGACCCGAATTGTGTATTGTGTAACGTGTAATGTGCTATTTTGTGCTTTTAGGTTGAAAACAGACGAAACCTGACGTTTTAGATGGTTAAAACAGACGAAGAGGGCCAAGCTTGGGCCGTTCCGGCCTACCTGGCTAAATATGCAAATGAGGCTCTGGACGAGCCTCTCACGGGCATGGAGTCACGTAGGCACTACTCAGCATTTATTATGGACCTAAACTACAGCTAAACTGGCCTAATACAATTACTACGTAATACCCAGTATATGAGGAGTAACCTATTTGCTATAACTGACGATTAATACTTGATTAAGGCCCAAATCTGGCCGCTAGACAGGATACTGTTACATATTACCGATTACTACTGATTATTACTGACCATAGACTACCTGATACTAACTGAGGCCTATTTCATACCTTACAGGCCTAACTAGACTTAACAACGACAATTATAACCTTAACCTGGGTTGGTAACCTACCATTGGGTACCTAGAACATATTATCGTAATTATGCAAATGAGGTTACCAACCCTCCTAACCTGGACCTAGAGATCTAACTGGACAATGGTGGATTGCCCCGTTCTTGCAGAGGACCTGCACCCTGAACCGGGTGACTTACGCAGGCTTCTGGGGGTCAATCTACAACCGGATTTCACATACTAACGACAATTAACAATTATTAACAAACCTAACTAACACTATAATATTAACCGCTGTGATTGGTACTAACTATAATTACTATAACTAAACTACTGACACTAATTATAACTACTAAACCGACTAACACCTAATTAACTATTAGTTTTAATCTAACCTAACTGTTTGTAATGCCCTAATTGTTACGCCTAACTACTGCTTAACATTATTATTTAACTAACTATTTCCCTACGGACTACACTCAAGACCTCCGCGAGGGGTTTACATGAGCAGTCCCATTCATACTGTTATTAGCACACAACAGGCATAACGTAATTTCATTCATACCGATTCACACACACTAGCATACCATTTTCACACGCTCATTTAGACAGTAGGTACACACACACACACACAGTCGTAACTACACTATTTCACGCACACAGTTTCAGTCACACAGGTACAGTCACTCACGCAATCATTCAAACACAGTTACGCAACATTCACACTTCACGCATACTTGACTTCTCTCACAACCTCAGCTGGAGGAATTTACGTGAGGAGCCGCATTCATACGACACAGTACAATTTACGGTCCTAACAGTACTAAAATGGGGCTAATTCCCAAGATACTAGCCTAACTAAATCATATAACTAGCTACGGTTGCGTGGAGATGCATTATATTTCGGGAATGGCCCAGAAATGGCCATTCCCACGTGATCATCCGTGCGTTTTTGCTTTGTTTTGTGTAGGTAAAAGCCAACGGGGACAATAATTGCTGTTACAGCAATTATTACAGAAAACGAGCTAAGAACAGCTTTAAGTTAAGGGAAGCCGGTATTCCCCAGTTAACACCTTAATAGTTATTATGTTGAACGGTATTTGAAAGGTTGAGCTTTCTGCTTTTAAGGTGTTTTTAGACAACCTCATGTTTTAATCCGGCACTTGTTACAAAACACAACAAGGTTATAACGGTGGCTTTGAATTCGTGACGAAACATGGCCGGCAACCCTAGTTGCCGGCAGTGGGGATTGAGGGGGCCCTAACCTGAAAAACCTACTCCCGGGGAGTGGCCTAACTCCCCTTCCTCAAGGTGGGTAGGTGAGGGTCCTCCCTTAAAACTAACTACCCAAGTTTAAGTTCGTTTTTGGGAGTTAAAATTGGGTTTTTGGGAGTGTAGACTGAGAAGGTTAAAAAGAGATAAAATAGTGGTTTTAGAGTGGGTTTTGACTAACAATAAACCCACGAGAGTTTATTTGTGGACTGAGCCAAAAAGGGCCTTTTGTGGGAAAATGCATAAAATGGGAAAAATGGCGATTTTAAAACCTTTTTTTTGAGAGTGATTTGCGAGGTTCGACTGCTCGCAAATCACTAAGAGAAAGGTATGAAAAGACGAAAAGGGAGCCACAAACAATACCCCAGAGAGTGGGGCGAAAGGCCCACACCCTCACAAATGCAATTACGGAAAATAATGGGCACTGGGCCCGAAAAATGGTACAAAAATGGTCTTCCGGGGTCCGAAGACCCCGGGTACATCGTGAGAGTGGAGGGACCCGGGGACCGCCTTTCGGGCATAAGGGTCCCCGGGTCAGAAGCAGTGCTCCCCGTGAGCCGTCCGAGGACATATGGGCTCACGGGGGCGGACATATCGTGAGTGCCTGGCCGGCAGTTGCTGAAATAAAAACCCTATGGGGAAATGGGGGGAAGGGGAGAGGTGCTGTAGTCCAGGCCTCCGTATAATTGGCGCAAGACACACCTCTCCCGGGTACATACGGACAATAAGGGGGAGACAATAATAAGCTAAGTTATTAGGGGAGAGAGACCAACCTCTCTCCCCGACTGCCAGCCAAGCACTGACTGCAAACTGCTAATTGCAGTCGAGACCCCAGTAGGGGGTTGGCCTTAAGCTTCTAAGCCTCTGATTGGGTGTTTTTGAATGATCACGTTTTGTTATTGGGCTACCGAGTCGTGACCTACGGTAGCCCACAGGCGCGTCTGGCGGCTGGAGGACCCCCAGATTTATGGGAACAGATGACCCCTAATTCAGACAGAAAGGAGGCCAAAGGCCGGATTTTAAGTATCAAGTTTTAGGGGTCTCTGCTGGGGCCCATAAATCTGGAGTAAACAGAAACTCCAATCTTTCTTAAGAACTTGGTCCTCCAGCGGCCAAGACAAAGGGCTCCCTTTGCTTGGTAGAAAGCAAAGGGACCTCACCTGTTTGGTCCATCAAGGACCCAGACGAAGAAGAGAGACGAAAACAAATCACGTAATACCTAGGTACCTAAGTTAGAACTAATAACTAAAACTAATAATTACCTAGAATTATAAGTTACCTAAGTACCTATCACTATTATTGTATATAATTGTATGTATAATTGTCTACCTATTTATGCTGAGTAGTGTAAGGCTGGATTCAGCCTTTTGTGGGTGGGAGGTCAGCGGTGACCCTTATAAGGTCACTATTGTAAGACTTACGTGAATGAATGCATGAATGGCATTCGTTCACGTAAGGTCTGGGAGCTTTCCACGCTCTCCAGACAGACAGACGGGCGGTCAAAGATAAAAGGCCGACCCGTAGAAGGACAAGAGAAAAAGGGAGGAGTTAAACAACTCCCTAAATAATGGAATTAAAACTAGTAGGTAGGATTTAAACTGTGTAATTAACTTGTACTTTTTGTTGTTTCAGGAATTAAAAGAAGAACTGTGTTAGTAATGTGTAAATGCTCTTGTTTGTTGTGCAAATGTAAGAATAGGATGAATAATAATGTGTTTTCTTGCTGTTTAAGGGGATTTTAGGCCGTAATTGGCCATTGCGCAACGCTGACAGGAACAGGGAAAGACAGGAGAATTAAAGGGGGTCTCAAATACGACCGCCCTTACACAAGACTGACATAACAGGGATTTATGCAGATGTGGGAGGCCTCAATACGGCCGTCCCGCACACGTACAAAAGGGCAAAAGGTCAAGGGTTCGAATCCTTGCACTAAGAGTTGAGACAGCTTAGATAATTATGCATATTTTAGACAGTTCTACCACCTAATGAGGTCACTGATTAGTGTAGTTCGAGGGCCTCAATACGGCCGCGGGAACACAGTTAAAACCCTTAATTAAGCCCCGATAATTAACCAAATTATTGTGATTTTAAGGCAATTCTGGCAGTTCTGACAGACAGTTAAGGCAGGTACAGATTACAATTGACGGCAACACATAAAACTTGATTCTTTATACAATTACCTTGCATAGGTTACTGGATTGGCCATGAGATCTTCAACAGAACCAATTAATGGAACTAATTAATAACTCTCTAGATTAGCCTTTTTGGCAGATTTCCGGGTAAGGCCTAGATTATTCTTTACTAAGGCCACCTTATACTAGTTATTAATAACCTATTCCTAGTTGCTAAGTGAGGCTGTAATAACACGAAACGCCTTTTTACTGAATAAAACAACAAATACGGTAACAGAAACAGTAATTTCATTACACATTTGCTGGCTTGTTGTCTCATATGCACTAGTTGGTCGAGGAGGGTTGGGTTGGGATGGGGTAGCTATCCTGTTGAGAGTTTCCCACTCTACATGTATGTGTTACTTTGCCAATGGTTGGGAGGGTTTACCTAAGCCCTGCCCCCTGGGGGGTCTCAATAAAACCTCTCCCTATCCAACTTAGTGTTGTGTTTCCTTTGTCACGTTTGATTGTTTTCCCCTCTGTAGTATTTGTTGTGTGCATTTGCCTTGGGCTCCCTTGTCAACGCAGTTGGGTTCCCACCCCATCTGTAGTTCCGTGCTTTCCCGGCCCCTGTGTAAACTAATTATTTGTAATGAAATTACTATTTTTGTCACTGTATTTGTCGTTTTATTCAGTAAAAAGGTGTTTTGCGTCCTTACAGCCTCACCTAGCAACCAGGAATAGGTTATCAAAATTAGTATAAAACGGCCTAACTAAAGATGAATCTAGGGCCTAAAGGAAAACTAGTTAAAAGAGGGAATTCAGCAGTTATTAATTAGTTCTATTGAAGATCTCATGGCCAGTCCCGTCATCCATGCCAGGGAATTATATGTACAAAGGATTAGTATCTGCAACTGTCAATTATAGCCTGTACTTGTATTATGTGTCTGTTAGCTGCCAGAATTGCCTTACAATCTCAACAACTTAACTAATTTACAGGGCTTAACCAGCGTGGCTTAACCGTATTCATGCGGCCGTATTGAGGCCCTTGAACTACATTAATCAAGCGAACTTATATAATAGGTGTCAAAATCACTTAAATTGTGTGTAATTAACTAGGTTATCTCAACTCTTAGTGCAAGGATTCGAACCTTTGACTTTTGCCCTTGCGATGCGTGTGTGGGACGGCCGTATTGAGGCCTCCCACGATTGCGTAAACCCCTATTACATCAGCCTTGTTCAAGGGCGGTCGTATCTGAGACCCCCTTAACTCCCCTGCCTTTGTCCTTTTCATGTCAGCGTTACATAACGGCCAATTTCGGCCTAAATCTTCCTTAAATAGCAAGAAAACACCCTATTATTCACTTTATTACTGCATTTGCACAGCAATTACAAACATTTACACAATATCAAAGTTTCGTCTTCTTTTAATTCCTGAAATAACAAAAAAGTACAATTTAAATTACACATTTTTAATTCCATTCTTTAAGGAGTTTTCAACTCCCCCCTTTTCTCTTTTCCTTTTACGGGTCGGCCTTTCATCTTAGGCCGCCCGTCTGTTTGTCTGGAGAGCGTGGAAAGCTCCCAGACCCTACGTGAGCGAATGCCATTCATGCATTCATTCACGTAAGTTCCATAATAGTGACCTCACAATGGTCACCGCTGACCTCCCCGCAATTAAGGCTGAATCCAGCCTTGCACTACTCAGTATACAAATGTAGGTAGACAATAATATATACAAATATACATATACACAAGTAGGAAAAATGCTCCTTGCAGTCGCATGAAAAATACAATATGAGCCAGAAGGACAGCATTCAATTCGGGAAAAGACAAGATTTAAAATGTATAATATGAGCCAGCATTTACTTATGTAAAGGACAAGATTTAAAAGTTTAATATGAGCAGCTCCCTTACTCGGGCTCATATTGACGCCTTGGGAACGATGTTGTGTACGCAACTTAATCGATGCCAACGTATAAAATTAGAGTAAGTGTAAAAATAGACACTGCTCAGAGCCGCCCCCCCCCAGGAACCTGCACAGAGTAACTTAACATGCTACTTAGACTATTGATAATATCACACTATTTACGTAATTAATTACGTATTATATATTTACGCAACCATAATCTGGGGTATTTTTACACAACGCACTTTTCAGCAAGTCCTTTTTGTCATTGTAGCCAGCATATATATATATATATACCATTAGCTATCTGTCATACCATTAGCTTCTGTCACAGATCTGGTGTATTCAATAAAGTATATATATGTCTGACTGAATGCTCTATCAGAATCATATGAGCAAAACACGACGAAGATAGAGAGAAACCACTCCCTGCGGGCTGTCCGTGCGGCGTCAATATGAGCCCGAGAAAGGGAGCTGCTCATATTAAACTTTTAAATCTTGTCCTTTACATAAGTAAATGCTGGCTCATATTATACATTTTAAATCTTGTCTTTTCCCGAATTGAATGCTGTCCTTCTGGCTCATATTGTATTTTTCATGCGACTGCAAGGAGCATTTTTCCTACTTGTCCTATTTCATTTTTGGGAATGAGGGAATGTGTAATGTGCTAATATGGTTTATTGACCATAACATTAACGCATACTGTTAAACTAAATGCTACCCCAGCAACTTGAACCAGGAACGGGTTCACGGTTGAACCAGTTGAACCAGACGATATACGGCGTCGACAATATGCTCATCGTGTTCAGCGACCCCGATTTACTATATAAGGGCAAGCTTTCAGGCAGTTTCAACTTGTCTATTTCAAGTTACAGAGCGTGCTGCGGCTGCAGCGCCGCAGCGCAGCACGATAGCAGCACCGCACAGCGACGAGGATACTCTCATCGTGTTCAGCGACCCGGATTTACTATATAAGGGCAAGCTTTCAGGCAGTTTCAAATTGTCTATTTCAAGTTACAGAGCGTGCTGCGGCTGCAGCGCCGCAGCGCAGCACGATAGCAGCACCGCACAGCGACGAGGATATTCTCATCGTGTTCAGCGACCCCGATTTACTATATAAGGGCAAGCCTTCAGGCAGTTACAAGTTGCCTATTTCAAGTTACAGAGCGTGCTGCACGGTGCTGCACCTGCAGCGCCGCAGCGCAGCACGATAGCAGCGCCGCACAGCGACGAGGATACTCTCATCGTGTTCAGTGACCCCGATTTACTATATAAGGCCAAGCTTTCAGGCAGTTACAACTTGTCTATTTCAAGTTACAGAGCGTGCTGCACGGTGCTGCACCTGCAGCGCCGCAGCGCAGTACGATAGCAGCGCCGCACAGCGACGAGGATACTCTCATCGTGTTCAGCGACCCCGATTTACTATGTAAGGGCAAGCTTTCAGGCAGTTACAAGTTGTCTATTGCAAGTTACAGGGCGTGCTGTACGGTGCTGCACCTGCAGCGCCGCAGCGCAGCACGATAGCAGCGCCGCACAGCGACGAGGATACTCTCATCGTGTTCAGCGACCCTGATTTACTATATAAGGGCAAGCTTTCAGGCAGTTACAACTTGTCTATTGCAAGTTACAGGGCTTCTGTACGGTGCTGCACCTGCAGCGTCGCTGTGCAGTGCAGCGCATCGCAGTGCATCGCAGTGCAGCGCAATAGCGGCACCACACGGAGAAGCAAACATGCCTATCGTGTTCAGCGACCCCGATTTACTATATATGGCTGCTCCAGAAAGGCCAAAAGTGGTCGTTTTTAGCGACTTTTCCCCACTTTGACCCTGGGCGAGGAACCACGGGCGCCATGCAGCCCGAGGGTCAAATCCGTCGGTTTCGGCGATATGCTCATCGTTTTCAGCGACCCCGATTTACCATATATGCGCACCACCAAATGGCCGAAAAACGCCATTTTAGACGACTTCTTGACAATTTTCTGTGTTGGGGCCTCGAAAAATTTCCAAGTCCAAACGCTTCGCGACCCTATGTATGACAGTCTGTAAAAATCGCTAGGAGCCGCATTGGGCCAAAATAATCAATAGTGAACAGGTTCATGGTTTGGTTAACAAGATAATAATAGGTAAAGGTTGCCACCATACGACATGTGAAAAATCAGTGTGCTAGAAAATGTACCAAAAGCGTAAAGGAGAAACATTGGAGAAAAAAACCCCACTTAGAAAGTAGGTCTGAAAAGTGAAAATTTTCAAAGTTCATTTTTTCCGGGCAAGTTTGGTATCATCGAAAGCTCTTGGCCTGGAGATTTTGAAAATGTAAATATTAGCTCTTAATTTCTTACCGTTAATTAGTTATGCCTAATTAAGCATTTTGAAAACACGCAATGTACGTTTTTGGCTCATAT
>JASAND010027723.1:0-58848 GCA_030248195.1 Trissonchulus latispiculum
ATTATCTTTTCAGGAGGTTCTGAGATCATTTCATCTGCATGTTGTACTAGTCTTGACACAAATGTTGTCTTTCCTGCCTTTGTTGGTGCCGCCACAATGCATGTGAACGGATGTTGAAATTTAGGTGTCTTTACTGTTTCCATTATTAACCTACTTGTACACACAATGTCTGTTTATATGAGTTTACTAGTCACAACATTCATGTTAATACACAACAAGCAAAGTATCATGAATGGGTTGCCGCTGCATTTTTCCTCTTATAAACGAGATAAGTCAATTATCCTACAATAGTACTCCTTGTCCCTATGACCACTTTTTATATACTCAAAGAGAGCTTTCGAATGATACCCATTTTGTGGGTTTTCCAAAATTTTTGATTTTGACCAATTTTGGCCGGTTTTGGTCACTTTGACCCCTTTGAGTCCCCGTAGCCAATTTTCTGTACATTATGGTGCTCTGGCCCTATTACAACTTTTTATCCACGCAACGAGAGCTTTCGAATGACATCGGCATCGACCGGATCCAACAATTTTCAATTTTGACCCATTTTGGCTGGTTTTGGCCATTTTGACCCATTTGAGGTCCCGTAACTCATTTTCTGTACATTTTGGTGCTTTGGCCCTATTACAACATTTTATCTAAGCAACGAGAGCTTTCCAATGATACTCATATTGAATGGTTTCCGTTACTTTCAGTTTTGACCCATTTTGGACGGTTTTCTCCATTTTTGACCCCTTTGGAGCCCCGTAACTCATTTTCTGTACATTTTGGTGCTTTGAACCTATTACAACTTTTTATCTACGCAACGAGAGCTTTCAAATGATACCGATATGAGCCCGATCTGAGAACTTTCAATTTTGAGCCATTTTGGCCGTTTTTGGCCATTTTTCACCATTTTTCGCCTCATAACTCAAAATGAGTGCATTTTCAGGCCTTGACCCTATTACAACTTTTTCATTACTCGTCGAGAGCTTTCGAATGATACCAAAATTAGCTCATTTGGACAACTTTTTATTTTACTCATTTTTACTCACGGGGGTGCTCCGGGAGCACCTCTGCTCCCCCGGGGCTCCTCGCGCTTCCGGGAGCAGTTCAAGTCAAGACCTTCAAAATGAGGTATCAACCACCTCTCTACCCCTTTCCAATCTCGAGATAGAGGGGGGGACAAGAATCCGGAGAAGAAATAATAAACAAGCAAAGTATCATGAATGGGTTGCCGCTGCATTTTTCCTCTTATAAACGAGATAAGTCAATTATCCTACGATAGTACTCCTTGTCCCTATGACCACTTTTTATATACTCAAAGAGAGCTTTCGAATGATACCCATTTTGTGGGTTTTCCAAAATTTTTGATTTTGACCAATTTTGGCCGGTTTTGGTCACTTTGACCCCTTTGAGTCCCCGTAGCCAATTTTCTGTACATTATGGTGCTTTGGCCCTATTACAACTTTTTATCCACGCAACGAGAGCTTTCGAATGACATCGGTACCGACCGGATCCGACAATTTTCAATTTTGACCCATTTTGGCCGGTTTTGGCCATTTTGACCCATTTGAGGCCCCGTAACTCATTTTCTGTACATTTTGGTGCTTTGGCCCTATTACAACATTTTATCTAAGCAACGAGAGCTTTCCAATGATACTCATATTGAATGGTTTCCGTTACTTTCAGTTTTGACCCATTTTGGACGGTTTTCTCCATTTTTGACCCCTTTGGAGCCCCGTAACTCATTTTCTGTACATTTTGGTGCTTTGAACCTATAACAACTTTTTATCTACGCAACGAGAGCTTTCAAATGATACCGATATGAGCCCGATCTGAGAACTTTCAATTTTGAGCCATTTTGGCCGTTTTTGGCCATTTTTGACTATTTTCGGCCTCGTAACTCAAAATGGGTGCATTTTCAGGCCTTGACCCTATTACAACTTTTTCATTACTCGCCGAGAGCTTTCGAATGATACCAAAATTAGCTCATTTGGACAACTTTTTTATTTTACTCATTTTTACTCACGGGGGTGCTCCGGGAGCACCTGTGCTCTCCCGGGGCTCCCCGCGCTTCCGGGAGCAGTTCAAGTCAAGACCTTCAAAATGAGGTATCAACCACCTCTCTACCCCTTCCCAATCTCGAGATAGAGGGGGGGACAAGAATCCGGAGAATAAATAAATAAATAATAAATAATAATAATAAATAACGGACATACCCAAGTTAAGGGGTTGCCTTTTTGTTGAAAAAGCGGCAACCCAATAAACTAGCGCTACTGCAAGAATGTGTTGCCCACAACACGCTTTTCTGTTTGTTTTTCTGCCATAACTTTCGATAGACGCATTTTTAGAAAATGTCGCAAGAAGGAAAGTTGCTCGGCTAGACGAGCTTTTTCGTTTGAATACCATAGCGACCACTTTTGGAGAAATTTTTCAAAATCCGGAATTTTCAGGAGCCAATATCTCAAAATCCCTAAATTTTCCGGAAATTTCGATTTCAGTTTCGAAATCAGCGTGGTCGAATTACCCCATGACCAACGTTTGAGCGAAATCGGAGACAAAAAATTTTTTGGTCCAAAATCCGGGTTTTCGTGAATTCCCGGATTTTCAGTTTTTCGGTCATAACTTTCGCTAGACGCATTTTCAGAAAATGTCGCAAGAAGGAAAGTTGCTTAGCTCGACGAGCTCTTTCGTTTGAGTACCATATTGACCACTTTTGGAGAAATTTTTCAAAATCCGGAATTTTCCGGGTCGAATATCTCGAAATCCGTAAATTTTCCAGAAATTTCGCTTTCAGTTTCGAAATCAGCGTGGTCGCCTTGGTCCCCCCTTACCAACCGAAAAATTCCGGGATTCACCATTCCCGGAATCCGGAAGGTATCGGAGCCATCTTGCTTCCCGGAGATGTCCTAGTCAAGGGCTTCAAAATAAGCTATCAACCACCCCTGTACCCCTTCCCAATCTCGAGTTCTAGGGGGGGACAGACGGATAATAATAATTATAATAACTAGCGCTACTGCAAGAATGTGTTGCCCACAACACGTCCCTTTGGGGTATAGATTTCACTAGATACCTTTTGAGTTATTTCTGTGCAGGAAATCTGACCCAGGACTCAAAGAGCTTTCAATTAAGCACCATATTGCCCATGTTTCAACGAATTTTTGAAAATCCGGTTTTTTCCGGAAATTCCGGATTTTCCAATCTGCGGCCATAACTTTCGCTAGAAACATTTCGGGAAAATATGGTAATGATAAAAATTACCCAGCTCGCCGAGCTCTTTCATTTGAGTATCATATCGACCACTTTTGGAGAAATTTTTCAAAATCCGGAATTTTCCGGATGAAATATCTCGAAATCCGTAAATTTTCCGGGAATTTCGATTTCAGTTTCGAAATCAGCGTGGTCGAATTACCCTATGACCGACTTTTGAGCCAAATCGGAGACAAAATATTTTTGACCAAATTTTGGATTTTTGAAATTTCGCCTTGGTCCCCCCTCACCATCCGAAAAAATCCGAATTTTCAAAACCCGGAATTTCGGAACCATCTTGCTTCCGGGAGATGTCCTAGTCAAGGGCTTCAAAATAAGGTATCAACCACTCCTGTACCCCTTTCCAATCTCGAGATCTAGGGGGGGGGACAGACGGATAATAATAAGCACAGAACGATAACAAAGTGTTGCCCATTCCTTTGGAAAAGTGGGCAACACAATAATAAATCCTACCGGCATCAACGGGTTGTCGCAGCCATTTTTCTTCTTATCTACTGGGCCAAAACTCAGTTTTGGCACATATGCAAGATTTGGCCCTATTCTCTCCCTATTTGGCTTTCTCTCAGCTCGATGAGAGCTTTCGAATGATACCGAAATTAGCAGGATTCGGCAACTTTCATTTTTGACCGATTTTAAAAATATCAGCGTATCGAGGGTCAAAACGCAATTTTGCTACATTTTCAAGATTTAGCCCCATTACAACTTTTTCTCAGCTCGATGAGAGCTTTCGAATGATACCAATATTGCCCCGAACCGACGGCTTTCAATTTTGACCATATTTGCATAATGGTTGCCCATAAAAGGGCAGTTGGGATAAGAGATTTTCGATAATTATTGCTAAACGTTATTTAATACAGCCTCTCAGAAGATATTCTAGCAAATCCACCAGCTCAGCTTGACTAACAGGGTCAAAAACTCTTATATTAGGCGTTTCTGGGCAGTTTGCTCACTTTTGCGGTCTCCAACAGTGTAACTTTTGGCCATATCTCGAGATCCACAAGGGTTAGGAAAATTTCGATTGCAGATTTAGAATCTACGTCCCCGGGTTACCCTAGGATCAACTTTTGAACCAAATCGGAGACAAAAAATTTTTGACCATTTTTTAGAATCGCCTTGGTCCCCCCTTACGATTTTAAAATTTCCGGGAGCCGCCATTCCCGGAATCCGGGAGATATCGGGCTGCCCCCACTTCCGGTACCACTTCATGCCACCCTACTACTATGGTGAGAATTTCAGCCCGATCGGTCCAGCCAATCTCGAGAAAAAGGGGGGGGGGACAAAGTGTTGACCGGAATAATAAATAAAGAAACTTAGCCATATCAAAGGGTTGTCTTTTTTTTAAAAAAATGCGACAACCCAATAATAAGCACAGACCAATAACAAAGTGTTGCCCATTCCTTTGGAAAAGTGGGCAACACAATAAATAACGGACATACCCAAGTTAAAGGGTTGCCTTTTTGTGTAAAAAGCGGCAACCCAATAAATAAATAAATAAATAACGGACATACCCAAGTTAAAGGGTTGCCTTTTTGTTAGGCCCAATAATGTCATCAATATGTTTTCAATATGTCATTGTTTCTTCAGGTTCTAGTTTCTAACATCTTCTATTTGACGTCCATCTCTTCATCAAGGATCAATTCTTCCACAATTTCAACAGGTTCTTCTTGGATTAGCTGAGTCATATCTACATACAGAATTCTCCTCCATCCGATACCAGGAATAGAAATGATGATCTTCTGTTTCGGGTATCTTCTGCATTTACGCTTGTGATAGCGGCTTAGACGGATCAGTGACTGGAGAGCCTTATACATCTTGATGAGAGAGAAGAAGGGTTAAGATGAGAATTAGATGGATTCAGTCCCCTACTTAATGACTGTAGAGGTCATAAATTTGATCAGCTGTTAGACTGACTGTGCCAATGTATCCATTAAGGACTCGTTTATTGTGGTCTAGGCATAGGGTGGTTTCCTCAAGGGTAGCAATATAGGGACATGGTTTCGTTCCCTCGGTATATGTTGGACATTCAAAATTCAGGCAGTGATAGATGAATATCTTGACTTCACGGAACTTGTCAGCGGTCAGTGAGTATTCATTCCAACCATTGTGGATGAAGATTGCAGTGTCAGTTGTCAGGTTGAACTGGGGAGGCAGATTACACTGGGTATGCCGTGACGATAAAATCACTAATACAGTCATAGACAATAAAAATTTTATGAGAAGGCATGCGATTATACAGGGAGCTTTTTTGACCAATTGCTGCTTCGAATTTTTTAAACAGAATTGCTCGTCTTGGGAATTTGATCCAATATCCATAGTCAGGGTCTTGAACTATACGAGATAACAATCCTTCTATGTGCGTCTTATTACCATGGAATCTTGATGCTGTTCTCGTATCAGCCCTATTCCCATGTTTTACATAGACGTGTGGGGAGATTCTGGTATTCCATAAACCCTTCATTGAGAGTAAACAAGTACTAAATAAGTAGAAATAAGTAATGATATGTTGCGAAGAATATGCGTTATGATTGTCAACGTTGTTCTTAATGGGCGTTTTGATAAACAACTTAGATTATCAGACATTCCTAACATTAAGCTGTACAAGGGATTTATTGGTGGTAGTTTGAAGGTTGAAGAGGCAACATTTCAACTATTCCGGAGTGGCAGTTTTGTTTGTCTTGGATGCAGATCTGTCGAAAGGGCCAATCAATGTACAATTCAACTAGCCAATAGTCTTGGAGTTGGAATTCTTCAAGGTGGTAAAGTGGTTAATCTTGTCTCGTCCTTTAGCGTTGGCAAGTGCATAGATTTGAACAGACTATATGAACACCTTAGGAATAACTTTCAGGTTTGCTATGAACCAGAACTTTTCAATGGACTTACGTGTAAAATTGATGGAGTAACAGCTCTCATTTTTCACACTGGTAAGGTCATTCTTACTGGCGCTAAATGTTCACTTCACCTGCAATCTACTGAAAACTCGCTGATAACTCTAGTCAATAAGAAGACTTAGTACTAGCCACAGTATCCACATCTTAGCATGTCTAACCGCAGTCAGTTAAACGAGTTTCTACAAAAGACCCTACGCCAACCACCACCAGTTCAGGTATGGACTACTGGTCGATGGGTTGCAGTCATGGTGATAGGCAACAAGACCTGGACAAGTGCTCCACTACCACATCCACGTAACGCTATCGAGCAAGTTTCCGGCATGGTCTATGATGAACTATGTCATATGGATGAAGAATCTCTCAGACGTGAGTGCGGTTTACCACCAAGACCTCATGTTCCGGAAATTGATGCTGTCAGGGATAAGATGAGAGATTTACGTTCCATCATGAAACATCACCAACGGATTCAAATCATTTATAATCAACTAGACAAATTGGAAGCTGAGATGCTTGAATAATGTCTATTATATTCTATTCTATTGTATTATTTATCGTTCTACCAATGTTAGTCAATGACATTTCGTTTATTGTAAACAGATAACACATACAGTGCATATAATGATTAGTGTGATACAGTTATTAGTGTGGGGATACGATACATTCAGGTACATTCCACTGTTTAACCATACAATTTCCAATCCATTCAATAAAGGTGATTGAACGATTGTCTGGTGGTAATGTTCCAAGCACTGTGATTACATCCTGCTTCGCCGCTGGTATGGTAGGGTAGGTGATGTTGGATTCGGCAATCATATATTTGCTCTTGCTGAAAATTTTCCACGTAACTCCTGGCTCCTCCGGTTCACTCGCAAACAACTTCGCCAGATTGTACTGTCCGGATTTGACCAATGAATCGTAAAGTAGGGGTCCAACATCATGCTGTTGTTTAATCTTTAATAGGAGGCTGAAGGCACCTTCGTATCGTGATTCGGCTTTGACTGTGTCGCGGAAATGCTTCGTCATGCGCTCGTGTTCCACCATGTAGTCGGCAACTGGATTTGGCTCCATCTCATTGCATAGCAAGACCAAATTATCCGTAATCGTTTTCTCAATTGGCATGTCTAGAATAATAAGCCTATGATGAAGAAAATACATTAGTATAATAGTTAATATGTGAACAGGAAAAAATGGCTTAGAGATAGTACCTAAAATAATAAAAATTACACTATTTCACTTACCATCAAATATCATCAGATTCTTAAGATCCAGGATTGACATGGTTGAATTCAGTGAGCAAAAACAAATGAAATGAGATAAAGTAAATAAGCTAACTAGGTTTATTATATATTAATTTTGTTGCATTCTTGTGCTAGGTTTCATTAAATATGTCGAATAATGTTTGAAATGTGTTATCTCATTTGTGTTGTGAGTTTTCGATTGTGTGTTTCAGTTGAAACTCAAAAATATCATATACTTGAAGTAAAATATCGTTCACAACACTAATAATAGTATAGCTCATTTATATTCTCCATAGTCTTGTTCTACTGTTAATAACTACTACTCTTAATAATTCTGCTGTTTTTTCAAATATATCTCACTGTGTGTTTGATTAATAGCATGTGTAACATTTCATGCAATTCTCCTTAGTTTTCGTATTTTTTAATTCTTTACGTCAACATTTGCTTCTTCATTTTTCAGTCAATGCATAATTAAACATCTGTCTTTTTATTCACAGAAAGAATTGCTCATTTAGTGATGATGGTTTTCATGCTTGGTTCTAAATTGTTCGTGTAGTCTATTTTATTTCACTGCTGTTTCTTAGTAACTCATCTCCTTCAATTAGTGTGTAAGTTTATCACTAGGAAAACTCTTAAACCAAATCTGAAGTATCCCCACGACCAACCAGAAATTCACACAGACTCTCCAACCCATAAACTTTAGGATGCAACATTACCCAAAATACGTAGTTGTTCCTACATAGGAATAAGGAATCAAAAATTAGCACAATTGTATTCATGCAATTAAGCCTTGAGGAATTCTCCGAACAGTAATTAATAATATAACCTTAGAGGAATCCAATATTAGCCCAAAACCTATTAAGATTAGGGAACTATATCCAAAACTCATTAATCATCCAAGCATTTAAGCCGTAAGGAATCCTACATTAGCCCGCAAGCTATTATGTTTGAAGAATTCTATACTAGCCCACATAAATTAATCTTTCATAGGCTTGGGGAATCAGAAAATTAGCCCAAAAACAATTAATCATAAGCTTTGAGGAATTATATATTAGCCCACATATTTAATCTTCCCTGAATTGAGAATCCAAGAACAGAAATATATTTGAGGAATCTAAAAATTTACCCAAAAGCTATTAAGTTGAGGAATCCTATATTTACCCAAAAGCTATTAAGGAGTAAAAAAGCAATTAATTTTATTTGGAAGCATAAGTCATTCATATAGAAATTAAAAGATGGTAGCTGACAGATGGTATCAGAAATTTAATAGGCAGATTGTAAGAAAAGATTTTAGCCACACTGTGACACACAGACAGATGGTATTTAAGTCGCAAAATATTCCTAGCCTAATTTGACATCTCAGATAGTTCAACATCATTCATTTTGACAGCTTAATATCTTTGACAGGTCATGACAGCTAACTGTCAAATTTTGACAGGTGATCCAAAAATGGAATCCAAAATTAGCCCAAAGAGGTCCCATTTGTCCTCTCCTATACTACTGCCGGCACGTGCTGTTGGCGCTTGCAAACGAAACAATGGAGAAACCGACAAATGAATCACGAAAAATGGTGAAATTTCATTTTCACGCGCAAGTCAAAAGACAAAGAATTTTAATTCGTTTAACCCTTACGAGTTAAAATGACAGGCTAAACTAGTTTAACCTTGAGAACGAAAAGGATTTAGCTAATTTGAACTAGATTCGCGTTCAATTCGCTGCACGAAAAGTCCCCAACTTAGGCTTTGGTTAGCTCTTTAGGTCCTTCTGCACTCATATTGCCAAGGTTCAATTCTTGCTTTATTTTTTTAAAAGCAGTTTCGTGAACACAGAAATAATGTTATTTTTGATACTAACATATTCTGTATTCCTCCATGACTTTCTTTTTTGTAAGCCTTGTACTAGAGTAACCTCAGCCAACCAAAACGAGAAAAGCTATAAACAGCGCTAATAAGCATGTATGGGTATGCTAGCAAGCTTTCTTCAAAATGTAGCAAGCAAAAATAGCATAGGCTGTCCTTTGTAACGAAAGCATGCAAGTTGGAACAAAAACATTTTTGGAAATAATCCCGTCCTAGACGGGGGCAATACAACGCGATCCTGTTGGTTTTCCCATGTGAATTTGGACGACGTTCATAAGCAACATAGTTGAAAGCTAAATCTTCGTTAGTCCGTTGATGCATAAACCGGTAGAAACGAAGAAATGGTCGGTTTCTCGGCCTCCTTTAACCATGTTTCTTGGTCTTAAAGCTTGGTTGTCGCATAATCCGACACCTCCTTCCTACGATTAACCTGAAGTGAACTTTATTTTTCTCATTTCAAGTTCTGCTGATGATGTCAGCCTTTTCCAGGCACTTGTCACTTTCATTTATCAGGAAAATGAACAAGAGATTGGTTGTTTGCGTGAGCTACTGACATTTTACAAGCATAATTGCTTATCAGACTGTAAGAACTTTAAGTGTAGCGTACTACGTACTACGCAGGTATATAACCCAGTGAAACTTAAGAACTATAGTATCTACTATCTCTAATACTATAGATCGGATCTCAAACTTTTGGGAGAACTTCATTTGTGGAGAACATGGGAAACTTTAGCCGTTGCTGATAAGAACTGAGTTGATATATTATACTGATACGATGATGTTGTCCAATTAGAGAACTTCCTTTGCCAATTTGCAAGCCAAAATTTAATGTCCTACAAAACAGGGAATACCACAGAGATTTCATTAAAAGATTGAGTCCCTAAGTAGCTAACTTTATAAATATTCTACTCTAAGTGGAATGTGTTGCCACTTTAAGGGAAGTCGCTTTGTAAGGGACTGTGTCAAAAACAGAACCCGCTGTGCTCTTTCTCAAAACGGTTTTCAGTTAGAGTGATTGGGCTTTACACATAAAGTATATACTGTATGGGCATGAAAGTTTTAAATTTTACTGTATATTAACTTATAGAAGATACGCTTTGAAAAACGGGTAGAAACGAATGAATTTGAATGAATGAATGAAATAAAATAAAAGAATTCGGGCACAGAACCTAAACATAGTGCTGTCTTGTTGATTGGACGGTTTTCAGCTCGGTTCCAATAGACCTGAGTTTCAAACCCAGCTGGACAAAGAGAACAGGCTGGTCGGGCCGGTCCCGATTCCCCTGATTGCCCCCCTCGGAAAAGAGATAGAAAAGTAAAATATCCCCCTCAAAAACATCACCAGTGGCAATTATATTGCCTGCAACATTTAGTTCAACTTATATGTACATTTTATTGTATCTAGCAGGTCAAATCTTAGCACGTTGTACTGAGGCGGCGTGACGTCGGGCCTCTATAAATATTAATGTGTGTGTTTGAATTTGTTTTAGTGTAGAAATATTATTTTAGAAAGAATTTATAAGGTGTATAATTTATGTTGAAAGTGTGTTGTGAACTTCGTTTGAAATTATTGCTCTGAATTTTATGTGAAAGTCTTTTGCTTGAGAGTTTTATTGTGTGCGTGTGTAAATTATGTATATGTGTATCAGCCAGCCTAGTCAATAGGTGGCGCTGCATACTTGTCGATTTTTGCTAAGAGTCTCTCCCAGCATCCTGTCTTTCAAGGGGGTCTTAAAATTCATCCAATCAAAACCACCCACGCTGTCTCAAAACCTGTCCTGTCTAGGCGTCTGGTTTTATTCAGTCTTGTGTTTTTCTTCTGTCTTAGGTGGTCGTGTCTTAGCCTGCGTTCACTATCCTTGCCCTATATTAGCTGTGTAATATTTTATTTGCTCTATCGGTCTAAAGTGGGTACCACCTTAGATCTTCTATTGCTCCAGGGTGACCCTGTCGAGCTATATTATATTTAATTGATTTAATTGTTTAACTTGTATTAGTATAAAAATTTCTGCTCTCCTTTTTCAGTGAATGTTTCTATTCTTATCTTTTTCTATGAAGCTTCTAAAATTCCTCTAAGTAGTTTAGGCATTATTTCTTAGTATAGTTCATTGAGATTTGTTTATTGTATTTGCTTTGTCTGGTTGAAACTATTTTGTACTCTTGTCCTGTTTTACATTTAAAATTTGTGTCTTATCTAGTTAGGTTAATTTCTGTGCTGTAACTTTCTTCACACTTTATTGTACGCATTTCGGGGTTCGCCCCCTTGTCAAGCATAATTTCTAAAGTAAATGTGGTCTCTTTTTGGACCATTTTAGGGCGTCATTTTAGTTAGGTTTTTGTATTTAGAATTGTCTATTTGGTAGGTAAGGCTTTTTCTAAGAATTTATTGGGTAGGTAGATAGATATTTTAAGTATGTATTTTTCAGCAAATTTGGGATAGATTATTTATATTTGAGTCTTTGCTTTTCATCGGCGGTTCAACTCCGTTCGGTAGGATTCACTTAGGTACTTTGGCGAGGTTAGCATAGGTCGACTGGAACTACATCTCCTCCAGGTTCGACGTTCTCCTTGTACGCAGTTTCCCACTCGTAAAATTTGTTAGTTCGTACACTTCCAACTTTACATTAGGCTGCCAGTCCACGACCTTATTTTTATTTTTATTCAGCTTTTAGTAGTTTTTCCTCCGGTTCTCTTAATTTTATAGGTCTTCCTTTTTAACTAATTTTTCTGATCTCATCCAGTTTTTCTCTTAGTTTTTCTGTATGTTTTACTGCATTTTTACTGGCATTCTCGGAGCAGTGTATACGGTACGTACACATTGACATTTATTTAGCCCACGTTACGTGAGACTAACTGTAATTTATGTCGGTTTTACATTCTCCTGTGAAATCGTCAAAGGCCTCAGCTAAGCCGGGTGATCCGTCTAGCTCGAGTGACTCGATGGATAAACGACCTTTAAATCAGAACGGTTTTGGGCGGCTTACGGCAAGCCAGCCAGCATTGAGCAAGAGTTCCTCTACTCAATCAGCGTCTAGCCGGGCATCCTCAAGCCAAGAGCTTGACGGTGCAGTATCTAGACGAGAACGTCGACTTCGATTCCATGATCCTAGATGAGGAAGGCAAGGCGAAATTACGGGATATACTGGTCGAATTCTATGATGTGGTCGCCCGACCGGGTAACCCGGGCCGGACCAAAGTCGACCAGCATGTCATTGACACAGGCAAAGAGGGTCGATCTTAGGACGATCTTACCGGTATAATCCCAAGGACAAGGCTGAGATTGAAAAGCATATCCGTGCAATGCTAGACAAAGGGGTCTGTTCACCCTCTACTAGCCCCTGGTCCTCACCCTGTATTCTCGTCGGCAAGAAGGACGGCACTGCGCGTCTAGTAATCGATTACCGACGTTTGAATAAAATTACGAAAAAAGATAGTTATCCTTTGCCTAAGATTGACGAGATCCTGGATCAACTCCAGGGCGCCGTCATATTTTCAACCATTGACTTAGCAGCAGGATACTGGCAAGTCGAGGTCTACCCAGAACATCGTGAAAAGACAGCCTTTGTATCACACATGGGCCTTTTCCATATGAACGTCATGCCGTTCGGGTTGTGCAACGCACCCGCAACGTTCCAACGGCTAATGAAAAAAGTCTTGACAGACTTACCGGTGTATATAGATGACGTTTTGATTCCATCTACAGACCAAGATTCCCACTTAAAAATGCTCAGGTCGACCCTGACGCGTCTACGGGAAAATGGTCTACGTATCAAGCTTAAGAAGTGTTGCTTCGCCCGGGAAGCAGTGCCTTTCCTGGGCCACTACGTACGCCGCCATGGCATCAGTGTTGACCCAGACAAGGTGAAGGCAGTGGCCCAGCTTAGTCCACCCAAAGATGTCAAAGGCATTCGGTCTTTTCTGGAAATGTGTGGCTACTATAGGCGCTTCGTATCGAACTATGCTAAGGTAGCATCTCCATTAACGGATCTACTAAAGAAAGGGGTGCCCTTTGTCTGGTCCGATGCTTGCCAACAAGCCTTTGAGGAACTCAAACGGCATTTGACGCAAGCGCCAGTCCTGGCTTTTCCTGATTTTGACAAAACATTCTACGTTTTGACTGACGCTAGTAAGCGGGGTTTCGGGGCTATCTTGGAGCAACAGTTCTCTGTTCCTCGGAGCCTGGACAAGCCGAACGAGCGAGCGAGTGTTACGCGAGCGGCCGGTTGCGTATGCTAGTAGAACCCCAACCCAAGGCGAGAAAGGCTATTCCGCAACAGAGATGGAAGCCTTTGCAGCATTATGGGGCTGCCAAAAATTTCGACATTACTTGTCTGTTAAGCAGTTCATCCTGCGTACTGACCACCAAGCAGTGAGGGACTTACTGAATAATATGAAAGCCTTGGGACAAGGCAAACTGGCTAGGTTTGCGACACGTATGCTTGAATCTGATTTCGTCGTAGAATATCGACCAGGCCGTGAGAACGCAGGACCGGACTGCCTATCTAGATTAGACCCGATTGATGAGCACGAGGACAGTGAACAGGAAGCTACAGCGGTCATGTACCCTCCAGAGGTGTACGCGCTGACGGCGGCCCTCCCGGCTCCACCGACCCTGCTTACTTGGAAACGCGGACTTCGGGACGAAGATGAATTCCCGATTTTGTTTGGACTTTTTGGAACAAAAGCGGTTACCGGCTAACCGACAGGAAGCTCAAGAGGTTAGAAAGTTACGCTCTACCTTTTTCATACGGAATGGGGTGCTTTACCGCTGGCACTTGAACAAACACGCAGAAAGGAGAGGGTTACCCTTTCCTACGGTTGTTGTCCCGAAAGTCCAACGAGAACATTTGCTGAAGGAAGTGCATTCTGACTTCACAACAGGTGGGCACCGCGCCCAACAAAATGCCATGGCCAGTTTAGAAACCAGGTACTGGTGGCCACGAATGTCGCAAGACCTCGAGGTCTATATTACTATTAATCCTGCGCCAAGTTTAGTCAAGGTCCTCGTAGACATCAAGCTACCATGCAAAATACGGTGGTCGTACGCCGACCGTTGGACGTGGTTGCCATGGATGTCATGCATTTCACTCAGAAGGAGACTAATAGAGGCAACACCTGCGTCTTGTGTATAGTCGATTACCTCACGCGTTACGCGGAGGCATTTGCTATGCCTAACGAGAGAGCAGAAACAACGGCATACTGGTACTTTAATGGCTTCGTAGCTCGGTGGGGTGTCCCCGCTCGAGTATTAACAGACCAAGGTCCTAATTTTATGTTCGTCTTCATGAAGGCGTTGGTGGACGCGAGTGGTTCAGAGCTACTCCGAACTACTGCATATCACCCGCAAACGAATGGTGTGGTGGAACGCTTTAACCGTACGCTTCGAAGCCTGGTTGCCCAGTACGTGAATTGCTTCCAGTCCGACTGGGACGACTACCTGCCATGGGGTCTATCTATTTATAGAGCAACAATTCATAGTGCTACAAAGGAAACGCCCTATTTCTTGATGACTGGTAGAGACTATCGGTATCCGCTAGATAACTTCTTCCAGCTTCCTGGTGAAGAAGGTACCACACAAAATTACAGTGATGCACGAAGCCTGTTACTGGCTCGGCTTAATGAAGCCTGGCGAATCGCTCACGAGGCTTTACAGGAAGCAGCTCTGGTTAACAAGGAGCGGTATGATACCAAGGCTACACCGGTCGAGTACAAACCAGGTACCCTGGTTATGCTTAATATAGAGCAAAAGAATGTACCGGCGGGATTAAGCAAGAAGTTGCGGCCTAAGTATGAAGGACCTTACCGGATCTTGGACAAGATTTCGGTAACGAATTATCGTATAGCTAGAACCAACGGACTGAGTGACCCAGTCGTTGTCAATATCAATAGACTGAAACCGTTTATTGATGCTCCAGTAGTTGCCTGTGGTAACATTGTAGGGTACTCACAATGTTTGCACAGAGCACAGAATCTAGCTAAGCCTTGTGTGACGCAAGAGCTCTTGTATCTTGTGGACTAATTCGGGTTTTAAGTCAATGGCCATTGCACTAGTAGCTAGGATTTTAACCTAACACTTGGTGGTAGCATAGTATGTGTTGCATAACACCCTTAAGGGGTGGGGTAAAATTCTAACCAGGACCTCCTTTAGATTTATTGTTTCGCTTATAAAGTGGGGTTTTCATTCTAATTTAAACCTTCTCTCCCTAACCTACGGCTACTAACACATAGTCATGGGTTTATCCATATCTTTTCTTTACATTTTAATTCCTTTTAACCCCTAAATTACAGGGTTCCTACAATTCATTAAATTTACTTAGGGGTTTCTCTTTTAATTCCTACGACTCCTTAATTTCGTGGTAAATTATTTGGGGAGGTCCTGCCCTGTTTTCTGTCTTTATTATGTAAGTTTGTATACACTTATATAAGCGTACATACTGGGTATGTGTGTTTCTAATCCTACGTGTGTAGTATGTGTGATTTCTCCCCTTACCTAGGATAATAGTAGGTAGTTCACCCTCTCTGCTTGTGTAGTTTCTTTCATCTGTCATTCTTTTCTTTCACATCTATCATGCTTTCACCATCTGTTAGATTTTTTCACATTTTTCTGAGGCTTAGCTTAGATTACTGTGCCTGTTTGGGAACGCATTAAGCCTTGGGTAACCCGTTGCACGACTTTGCATGTACTACAGTTGTTAAGGAAGGTACTGTACGGTCAGGTTGGTACCGGTTTTGGGAATACGTAGTAAGGGTGCCTTACTGCGTGCTTTGACTGGCATCTAGTCGAAGTCACTTCAGCTAGCTCTTAGGCCAGAACTCTCTTGCAACACATGTTAACCATGTTGCTGTTAACCGGAAGCCTCAGGCAAGACGTTTTGGGGCTTCAAACCGGCACTACCCGACAACATCTTGATACGAGGTGTCGAGGGTATGGCCGGGCCACAAGACTTCTATGACGATTGGGAAGCGCGGACCCCGCTGTCCGCGGTGGACTATGACGCTTTTATTAGAGTCATCCGTAAACGGATTGACCATGGGAGCGAGGTGAACTCGCTCCACCGTTCTTTGGGACGGATTACCCGCCCCCGGAAATGAGAGCTGCTTCGTTACGAATGCAGACTAACAGAACGGGCGAATATATCGCGGGCCTGGCTCCTCCTGGGGAGGAGAGAAACGTTTACTATCATTGCATCGGCGTGGTCTATTACGATCCCGCCAACGCCCATCGCGCCCATTCCTGCCTACCCCTCGAAGACGATTCCCTATTTTCGTGTTTGAACTAGTTTGTTGGTTTAAATTTAAGGTTTAAATTAGAATGAAAACCCCACTTTATAAGCGAAACAATAAATCTAAAGGAGGTCCTGGTTAGAATTTTACCCCACCCCTTAAGGGTGTTATGCAACACATACTATGCTACCACCAAGTGTTAGGTTAAAACCCTAGCTACTAGTGCAATGGCCATTGATTTAAAACCCGAATTAGTCCACAAGATACAAGAGCTCTTGCGTCACACAAGGCTTAGCTAGATTCTGTGCTCTGTCCAAACATTGTGAGTACCCTACAATGTTACCACAGGCAACTTTACTGGAGCATCAATAAACGGTTTCAGTCTATTGATATTGACAACGACTGGGTCACTCAGTCCGTTGGTTCTAGCTATACGATAATTCGTTACCGAAATCTTGTCCAAGATCCGGTAAGGTCCTTCATACTTAGGCCGCAACTTCTTGCTTAATCCCGCCGGTACATTCTTTTGCTCTATATTAAGCATAACCAGGGTACCTGGTTTGTACTCGACCGGTGTAGCCTTGGTATCATACCGCTCCTTGTTAACCAGAGCTGCTTCCTGTAAAGCCTCGTGAGCGATTCGCCAGGCTTCATTAAGCCGAGCCAGTAACTGGCTTCGTGCATCACTGTAATTTTGTGTGGTACCTTCTTCACCAGGAAGCTGGAAGAAGTTATCTAGCGGATACCGATAGTCTCTACCAGTCATCAAGAAATAGGGCGTTTCCTTTGCAGCACTATGAATTGTTGCTCTATAAATAGATAGACCCCATGGCAGGTAGTCGTCCCAGTCGGACTGGAAGCAATTCACGTACTGGGCAACCAGGCTTCGAAGCGTACGGTTAAAGCGTTCCACCACACCATTCGTTTGCGGGTGATATGCAGTAGTTCGGAGTAGCTCTGAACCACTCGCGTCCACCAACGCCTTCATGAAGACGGACATAAAATTAGGACCTTGGTCTGTTAATACTCGAGCGGGGACACCCCACCGAGCTACGAAGCCAGTAAAGTACCAGTATGCCGTTGTTTCTGCTCTCTCGTTAGGCATAGCAAATGCCTCCGCGTAATGCGTGAGGTAATCGACTATACACAAGACGCAGGTGTTGCCTCTATTAGTCTCCTTCTGAGTGAAATGCATGACATCCATGGCAACCACGTCCAACGGTCGGCGTACGACCACCGTATTTTGCATGGTAGCTTGATGTCTACGAGGACCTTGACTAAACTTGGCGCAGGATTAATAGTAATATAGACCTCGAGGTCTTGCGACATTCGTGGCCACCAGTACCTGGTTTCTAAACTGGCCATGGCATTTTGTTGGGCGCGGTGCCCACCTGTTGTGAAGTCAGAATGCACTTCCTTCAGCAAATGTTCTCGTTGGACTTTCGGGACAACAACCGTAGGAAAGGGTAACCCTCTCCTTTCTGCGTGTTTGTTCAAGTGCCAGCGGTAAAGCACCCCATTCCGTATGAAAAAGGTAGAGCGTAACTTTCTAACCTCTTGAGCTTCCTGTCGGTTAGCCGGTAACCGCTTTTGTTCCAAAAAGTCCAAACAAAATCGGGAATTCATCTTCGTCCCGAAGTCCGCGTTTCCAAGTAAGCAGGGTCGGTGGAGCCGGGAGGGCCGCCGTCAGCGCGTACACCTCTGGAGGGTACATGACCGCTGTAGCTTCCTGTTCACTGTCCTCGTGCTCATCAATCGGGTCTAATCTAGATAGGCAGTCCGGTCCTGCGTTCTCACGGCCTGGTCGATATTCTACGACGAAATCAGATTCAAGCATACGTGTCGCAAACCTAGCCAGTTTGCCTTGTCCCAAGGCTTTCATATTATTCAGTAAGTCCCTCACTGCTTGGTGGTCAGTACGCAGGATGAACTGCTTAACAGACAAGTAATGTCGAAATTTTTGGCAGCCCCATAATGCTGCAAAGGCTTCCATCTCTGTTGCGGAATAGCCTTTCTCGCCTTGGGTTGGGGTTCTACTAGCATACGCAACCGGCCGCTCGCGTAACACTCGCTCGCTCGTTCGGCTTGTCCAGGCTCCGAGGAACAGAGAACTGTTGCTCCAAGATAGCCCCGAAACCCCGCTTACTAGCGTCAGTCAAAACGTAGAATGTTTTGTCAAAATCAGGAAAAGCCAGGACTGGCGCTTGCGTCAAATGCCGTTTGAGTTCCTCAAAGGCTTGTTGGCAAGCATCGGACCAGACAAAGGGCACCCCTTTCTTTAGTAGATCCGTTAATGGAGATGCTACCTTAGCATAGTTCGATACGAAGCGCCTATAGTAGCCACACATTTCCAGAAAAGACCGAATGCCTTTGACATCTTTGGGTGGACTAAGCTGGGCCACTGCCTTCACCTTGTCTGGGTCAACACTGATGCCATGGCGGCGTACGTAGTGGCCCAGGAAAGGCACTGCTTCCCGGGCGAAGCAACACTTCTTAAGCTTGATACGTAGACCATTTTCCCGTAGACGCGTCAGGGTCGACCTGAGCATTTTTAAGTGGGAATCTTGGTCTGTAGATGGAATCAAAACGTCATCTATATACACCGGTAAGTCTGTCAAGACTTTTTTCATTAGCCGTTGGAACGTTGCGGGTGCGTTGCACAACCCGAACGGCATGACGTTCATATGGAAAAGGCCCATGTGTGATACAAAGGCTGTCTTTTCACGATGTTCTGGGTAGACCTCGACTTGCCAGTATCCTGCTGCTAAGTCAATGGTTGAAAATATGACGGCGCCCTGGAGTTGATCCAGGATCTCGTCAATCTTAGGCAAAGGATAACTATCTTTTTTCGTAATTTTATTCAATCGTCGGTAATCGATTACTAGACGCGCAGTGCCGTCCTTCTTGCCGACGAGAATACAGGGTGAGGACCAGGGGCTAGTAGAGGGTGAACAGACCCCTTCGTCTAGCATTGCACGGATATGCTTTTCAATCTCAGCCTTGTCCTTGGGATTATACCGGTAAGATCGTCCTAAGATCGGCCCTCTTTGCCTGTGTCAATGACATGCTGGTCGACTTTGGTCCGGCCCGGGTTACCCGGTCGGGCGACCACATCATAGAATTCGACCAGTATATCCAGTAATTTCGCCTTGCCTTCCTCATCTAGGATCATGGAAT
Source organism: Trissonchulus latispiculum (assembly GCA_030248195.1). Taxonomy (NCBI): domain Eukaryota; kingdom Metazoa; phylum Nematoda; class Enoplea; order Enoplida; family Ironidae; genus Trissonchulus; species Trissonchulus latispiculum. The sequence goes on from JASAND010027723.1 coordinate 19,639, forward strand.
CGAAGTCGACGTTCTCGTCGACAAATTGTTGACGCTCTTCCAATGAGGGCATGGGCTGCGAAGTCATTTCGTCAGCCGAATAATGCAGGTCATTAAAAGCCTGTAGGCCTTTATCCGTCAATGCCGGTGGTTCCTCGTAACCCCATGTCTGATCGTCCTGGGCACACACACAGTGGGGTCAACCCACCGTGGGACTGGTATAGCATTGCCGACGCTATTAACCATAGGCACTGTATCGCCTGGATGGTAGGGTTCTAGGTTCTCGACCTCCGTGAGGGCATGTCGCAGTTCTTTTTCCTGTACCCGAGCTGCTGGGTGAGTCGCCCACCCAGTTAAATGAGGGTGAATCTGTGCAAAGTTCACTCCCAATTCGGCGGCATAGCGAAACCCTTGTCGCTCAATCACCGTTGTGACTGGTTCTGCCTGTCCTAGGGGTAACCCCTTAGGTATCTGCGCCGTTCTGTCCAAAGGATTATAGACTTTGATATAATTGACTTGGGAGGACACTTCTAGGACTCCAGGTACAGGGTAGACCTCGTAGTCTACTAGGACCTCATCTGATGGTTCGAACATGACTGCCTGATTTATAGCAGGTTTTGCATCTCCGCCAAGCCAGCAACGACCCGGCACCATAACCTCAGACCGCGGGGGTAGCTTGCATGTCTCCCTCATGCAGTAATAGACCGTACATGACACGGCTATACTGAAACGGTTAGCTAACGCCTGCAGGTCACCTGGGGTTAGCAAGGGTACCTTATTCTTGTCACAGAGCAGAAGGAATTGATGTGGGAAAATCACCCAGTTATGGTCCGCCTGGAAATCGTAGCCGATAATGAAATCTTGTTGCAAGCTATTCGTGACATTGAAGGTATATTCGTACCAAACGCCATGTTGTCGTTACATGTTTAAAGTTGTCCCCAATATAGCTAGGCTCCGGTCATCGGTTGCCGTGGCTACCACTGTAGCCTTTGTTTCGTCCAAATGTAAACGGTTATTAACGTTAATTTGGTCGAAGAATTGCTTGAACATCAAGCAAATATTAGCACCTGTGTCCAACAGGGCTAGGGTCTTAATGCCCTTAACTTCCACGATAACGTATGGGCTTTTCTTCAATGCTATATGGGTACATTGTGAAACAAAGAATGGCGCTGTCCCATTTAAAACAGAGAGTACCGTTTTGTTTAGATGTTTATTTTGAGCTGTGGGTTGCCCACTAGCTTCCTCGCTGTCACTTGTTTCGGCTTCCAGGTTAAGGTCGGCTCTTCGGACTGGGTTGAGAGCAGCCCGCAGCTGTTCTTCTAGATCCCATGTGCCGTACTTAGTCCCAATGTCAGTAGAAGTCACTTCTTGCTGATTTACAGTGACCGTACCATTTTCCGATGGATTTCCAGGCGTAGAAGCCATCTCTGGTGGTGTTACTGTAACGTCCGCGGGTTGTGCTGTAGCGCCATCCACGCTAGTGGAAGTAACTTCCTGCTGAGTAGGCACTGGTTCCTCGTCCAAAGGTGTACTATCCAGCACTATGATCTCGTTAGGATCATTTAGTCGGACTCCACGTCTGCCTTTCCTAGGCTGCGGGGGTCCTCGGACCAGATGGGTTGGTCCGGTTCACGGAGCACCCCCTTTTGTTGGAGCTCCAGTGTGCGTTCATAGTCCTTTTGGGCGAATTCAGCTAAGAGTTGTGCAAACTCTTGCATAGACTGACGTACCTGATCCGTCACGGACGTTACGTTCACGGACAATTGTTGGATCTGCTCCCCAACAGACTGGGCTACCACGTGGGCCTGCTTGGGTCACGACCGCCCAGCCATGTCTGATAGGCGCATGTCTGATAGTCCTGCACTTCCAACAGAGCGAATCTGTTCTGTGTGGGAATAGCTCCCTGCTCTGTAAATGAGGAGGCTTTTGACCTTCGGGTTACTTGTTTCAATTCGCCGTCCGTGTCCTTTCGAAGTTTTAAAGGCGTTACTAGAGTACCTCCAGTACCATGGACTTTGACAGGGGCAAGAGTTAATCCTGAACCCCAGCTTCATCATCAGAGGCGTCGCCTCTGTGAGTTCTCTCCGTGTTGGATTATTGGCCGTGGCCCACGGCGCTACCACCTCGTTTCGGTGGAGACGCGTCAGTGACCACTATTCGAGGTGGTTTTTGCTTACTGGCTGGAGTCTCAGGTACCACCTGGGTAGAGGTAGAAATATCAGCTACTGGGGTATCCCCCAGTGCTTACTGCTGAAAGCCCATTATCCGTAGGTTGGCCGTCCCCAGGGTTTTTAGCTTGCTCCCCATTTACAGGGGTCTGCATGCTTAAGCATGTATAAAAAGAACCAAAAGGGTACAAACAATTCCCCAAGTACCCTCGTGGCACTATAATAGTAATTAAAATTAAATTAAGAGGGGGTTAATTGGAATCTAGAAGTTAACTAAAAACGCGAAACACTGGTTAAAATGTAAGTAAAATTCCTTTAAAATAAGAAATTTTGTACAAGATCCTCCAGACCGCGCTGCAGGCCCTAGAATAGAAGGGGCATATAAAGAGCTACTTTGGCTACATATATGCTTTAATACGTGTGTTTCTTGTCATGTTTTATTACTTGTAGTGTTGCTAATGTTTAAAAATTAACCTTTTTCCGAGCATTATTTTAAAAATTTAACTTAAATTTTACGTGCCTTGTCGTGATTTTGTCTGTGGTTCTTGCATAATTCTGTCATATTGTGTTATGTTATTTAGCTTTATACGTATTATGTGTATTTTTATAATCTAATCAAAGTTCCTTACCAAAATTTTTACTAAAACATGGCTTATTCTTTTCTTGAAACTTTCTCTCTCATCTTTGCAGTTTTTATTAACGGGTTTGTTGCGTATTGCGGCTTTTGTATTTTGTTACTCCCTGTTACCTGACGTAACGTCAGAGGATGTGTGACGTGCCAGTTAGGTCCTCTTGTAATCCCTTATCTATCGCCACTTTTTACTAAAATTATTTTATCTCATTTAGTAGTCCCAAGCGTCCCTGCCCTATTGTACCCAATGTTTGGTTTTTATAGTTAAAATTTTATTTAATGTCAGTTTTGTGTCCCTCCCAGTGCGCCAAAGTAGCTCCCGATTTATATGCCCCTTCTATTCTAGGGCCTGCAGCGCGGTCTGGAGGATCTTGTACAAAATTTCTTATTTTAAAGGAATTTTACTTACATTTTAACCAGTGTTTCGCGTTTTTTGTTAACTTCTAGATTCCAATTAACCCCCTCTTAATTTAATTTTAATTACTATTATAGTGCCACGAGGGTACTTGGGGAATTGTTTGTACCCTTTTGGTTCTTTTTATACATGCTTAAGCATGTTTTGGACTACCTTGTAGTCCTATCTTTAATTTTAATCACTTATATTTTACCTAAGGACTCCACAAACTTACTCCTAACCTTACGCGAAACACTGGGATTTACTTGCTTAATCTGAAATTCTACTAACTTAATTTTTTAACCTTTTTGGATTCTTAAATTTTGCGGAAGATCCGAAGGGAAGTGAGATAGTCGAGCGAGCTTAGGCCCACCCTCCCACCCAGCCGAAATTTGTTCTCTGTGAGCTGTGCGAGAGGTTTCCTCCGTACCTTAGCCTGAAGATACTCTCATGAAGCTGGCATTCCGGTTCTTTTCTTCTTTTTATAATCTGTTTTCTTTTTATGGGTACTTGTACCTCGCCGTGACGGCTGGAGGACTGGTTGCGCCCCAATTGCGCACCATCCCAGTGGCAAAATAATGGCAGTTTCCATGCGCATTTTTCTAGCTGGTCGTCACTAGTCCGCTGACGCCAAGCCAGCCTTAACTATGTTTCCATATTTAGTCATGTTTAGCTAATTTTCTTGTTTTTATATCGTTTTATAATTCGTCATGTATTATAACTCGTGTTTTTCGTACGTAGGTTGTTGAGACCCATTTATCAAAAATTCGTCCAAAATTTTCGGTGTTTAAATTTTCGACTACTTTTTGGTTATGTTGGCCCTCGCAGGGGCTCGGGCGGTAAGCCCTGGGGAGATGTACTGAGGCGGCGTGATGTCGGGCCTCTATAAATATTAATGTGTGTGTTTGAATTTGTTTTAGTGTAGAAATATTATTTTAGAAAGAATTTATAACGTGTATAATTTATGTTGAAAGTGTGTTGTGAACTTCGTTTGAAATTATTGCTCTGAATTTTATGTGAAAGTCTTTTGCTTGAGAGTTTTATTGTGTGCGTGTGTAAATTATGTATATGTGTATCAGCCAGCCTAGTCAATAGGTGGCGCTGCATACTTGTCGATTTTTGCTAAGAGTCTCTCCGGTTTTTGTATTTAGTATTGTATAGTCAGGGCGGGGGAAAAAACACATATACGGAACTAAGGCTGTAACTTTTTTGTCTTAAGGCTGAGAGAGCTTGCGTTTGTACCATGGTGTATATCGCTGCTAGTTCTATCGATTCATGTATAGAAATCCGCCTGATCCCTTGTACATCAGTAGCAATAATCGATTTTGTCTGTGTTTTTTCTCCCCGCAATTTGGGGAAAAAAACACACCGGCGGGGAAAAAAAACACGGTGCTAAAAATGATCCTGGGTGTTCCGCGGTACACTAATTGTTACATATTAAAGGTTGTTTGTACATTATTGGCCATGCTAAATAACATAGTGCACTTTGTTTCCAGTAGAAAGCTGCATATCGGACATAGTCAGATGCATTTTATGTCAAGGCACCTGAACCCATGAAATGATCGCAAATCGCAGCAAAAGCGGCACCAGACAACTATAAATATATCAAAACACTTGCAAATGTCATTGTTTATCATTATTTAAGTTAGTTTTGGCGTTAAATTGCAATTTCATTAAGTTTTTTAAGATTTTTAAAAATTTGCCTTGTAAACATATGAAACCTGGCACGATGATGCAGCAAATTTTAATCCTTAATTCATGAGCTATTAGAGGCTCTAAGTGCATATTTTTTGAACCAAAATTACAAAACAAGACCCGCTTTATCGTTTAAGAGCATCAGAATTGCTCAGAACTACATATTGGACTATTTGTGAAAATTGGGTGGTGTGTTTTTTTCCCCGCTGAGGGGTCAAAATGGGCGGGGAGAAAAACACACCCAGTGCTCAGCCTGCATAAAAGGCAGGAGGCTGCCGTCTATACCAAACGCTAGAGGGGGTCCACATATACCCCTATGCCAAAGACTAGCTAAGTTTTCCTTATAGGTGTCTAGAAATAAGCTTAGCAAAATTTAAAATTTCTTAGGTTTCAGAGGTGTTTTCAGGGGTCAACTTTGGAACACTGTCAGAATAGACCGCTTTGGCCAATACCAACCATATGGGTATGGTTTTACTGTAAAAAGATAGCTCTTTCATTTGCACTATACTAGGTCTCTATATCTGCTACCTTGAGTTCTCTGGGTGGGTGTGTTTTTTCTCCCCATCTTTTCGGGTGTGTTTTTTCCCCCGCCCTGACTATATATTCGGTAGGTAAGGCTTTTTCTAAGAATTTATTGGGTAGGTAGATAGATATTTTAAGTATGTATTTTTCAGCAAATTTGGGATAGATTATTTATATTTGAGTCTTTGCTTTTCATCGGCGGTTCAACTCCGTTCGGTAGGATTCACTTAGGTACTTTGGCGAGGTTAGCATAGGTCGACTGGAACTACATCTCCTCCAGGTTCGACGTCTCCTTGTGCGCAGTTTCCAACTCGTAAAGTTTGGTTAGTTCGTACACTTCCAACTTTACAACGTTGTGGCTAGCGGGTAGGCCCTTTCAGAATGGCACTAACGCCGGGGAAAACCAGCAACACTGCCGTCCGGTAAATTTGGTTATCTGACTGTAGTTGTTTGAAACAACTTGCAATATTAAACTTACCGATCAAAAATGTTAGAAAACATTGGAAAACAGTTGAAAGTTCACAACACGGCACGAAATCTGTCTTGCTCTTTTATATCTTAAGCCTTAAGATGGGAAGTAAACCTCACAGTTGATAACCGACAAAACCTCTGCTTAATAAACAGGCTTCCTAATATGCTTCCACATCAACAGTCTGGTTTCGAACATCAAACCTAATACTTTGACTAAACCTTGTCAGTTTAAACTGCATGACTGTTTTGTAATTGTTATAATGTTGTCTCTGACTGTGTTCTGTTGGTCCAGTGGACCAAGAGCGTTTTTCTTGTCGTTTTTCTGGCACCACCGGTACCGGCGATTAGCTTCCCCCCTTCCCCCCAGTCAACAATTTTCCGAGAGTTAAGGGGCGGCCGCCTTAGGGTGTGTGCTGCCGAGGTGCGTTCATCACATAGTCGGTGATGGGCAAATCTCCAGCCTTGGTACTCGCCTCGGGTAATTGTAATGGCAACTACTCGGTGTCAGCTAATCACACCTTCCTTGAGTCAAAATTTAAAAATTATCGCTGACACTACTCCTAACCGGTGCACATCCAACTGGAGTGGGGCGTACGGAAAAAAATGTAAATATGTACCTTGCGGCCTGCAAGTCAAATAATATGCTTATCAAATAGAACAGCCATAATTTTCTCCTATCAATTTCTGGTTTTCAAAATCATGTCATTATGATGTTGTAAAAAATGTTTACATGCTGGATTTCCTCAAATTTAGCGTTGAATTTATTTTTGAACAGTTTGTACGCAATTATCGGCCATCCCAATTATCACCAATCACTTCCGTGTTTTCAGTGTTATTTAATCAGCCCTGGAATAAATCCAAACCTATGAGTTTGGTGTCCATTACCCAAGCTCCCTAATATTGATTTCTTTTCCTGTTATTTACATAAGAAGATGCTTCAATGACAGTAATATTAAAATCTGAATTTTTTTGCGCAAAAGTGACACTTGATTGCTTGCTTGTTAATATAGTATTTGGTTTTCTTCTGATCAAAAATTAAAGAATACATTCACAATGGTAATATTAATGGCATACCATGATAGCACCAAAATTTATAGAAAGGTTTGCGCAGAAGAACCATTCTATGAAAACATAAGTAATTAAGGTAGTTTTTTCAGTTTCGAACAAAAGAATGAAATTTTAAAAATTCGCACACTGTAGCTGCTTTTTTGTTTTAGAAAAACAAAGGAAGCATTACCCAAATGAATGCGTAAAACCCAAGTGATGCGAAAAACGAACTTCTGCATAAGCATACTGAATCTAACTTCAAACTTCAAAGGTTGAAGACAGCCCTACCAGAAACTTTTTCGGTGACAATTGACAAATGACTAAGGAATAAGATATCGCCATTTCGGCGAAAATAGAAAGGGAAAAGTAAAGTAGTAATATTTTATGTCACCATATTTAGTTAAGAAAGTTCAAGTCAAGAACGGAAGGTCATGAGCCATACAATTATGCTAGATATGTATTTGTGGACAGCATTCGCAATCGCAAGACTCAGGTACTATGTACATGATTTATTTTGTGAGGTAATTTTAAAACGTACTTATTTCCAAGCTGAGTGAAAAGTGAGTGAAAAGCTGAAACTCCCTCTTGCCTTCTCTCTCTTAGGTCCTGGTTTCGTGGATACAAGAGTGCCTGACGCCTCCCGTCTTGGGCTTGTCCTTGGTTTCTTCTTGGTCCACCAGCCCCGGTATGGAAGCGCTACATACTTATTTGCACTGAAATCACCAGTTTTGGCTAAAAATGAAATTGTTTAGTTAGTTACTGGTTTATGCTAGTTAACATGAAGGAAAGCTAGCGTTAGCCGCCAGCCCATGTTTGCGAGATTCAGGTCGAGAGCCCAGAGTGGCGAAAAATCAGCTCTGAGCACACATTGTTCGCTGCTAACACGCTCGTTCGGGTGCAGCGCAACGCAAATCCATGTACATTGTTTCTTTTGATCTCTTCAAGCAACTGATCCCAAAAGTTGAAGAGCACCAATACAATTTTGACAAGTTTGTTTTTCTAACTAACAACACTATAGATTCAAAAGTTAATGGTATCGAGCTAGAAGTAGATTCAGTAAGTCACCATATCCTTATCTGATCAACGTTTACTTTGATGTTAAATTCACGACTGCCCATATTTTTTTAGTCACGACAGTCTTGAATAACATCACAATCTAGTTAATTGGATAGGAAAGCAGCAAAGTGCACCGTGCCTGCTTTGTTGACTTTTGCCTAGTAGGTAGTTCCGTTATTTGCTTGGGAGCAGAGATGGCTGGTGAAAAAGGTACGTGCCTATCTCTGCATCGCAGTCAAATGTGAGAATTAACAAATAAAAAACATGTTATATAAATTAAATTTGCAGTTCATTTTGTAACAAATCTAAATGCAATGCCTAGTTCAGCGAGTAGGTTAGCATTGAGCAAGTTTTTCAGGCAGTCTTTAATAGCAGTGCTGAGTCTGTTGGATGGGATCGGGAACAGGCATGACGGGTGAAAAAGGTCCTTCTGTGTCTGTTCCCGTATCTCCTTCGGCAGAATCAGTTCAACTTACATTGTTGTAATAATTTTATTCTTCTTCGAAGTAATTAGACGTATTTAGTATTAAATTTTAATTTCATGCGTTACGCATTTCCTACATGTTTTTAGAAATACGGGCTTTTTATTTCTTTCCTATCTAAGAGCTCGCCTATCTCTTCCGAATCTCTTTCTGCAGCTTTTTCTTTTTTATTCTAAGCTGTCGAGCAAGCTTTGTTAGACTTCAGCCATCTTAGTTGTGCTTGACATGCGGGGGTCAACAGTGGTTGGCTGGACAACTTGGGTGCAACTGAAATAACCATACGTCTGATTTGGCTTGGGAGCCATGTTTCTGTCCTTGACCTTCGCTTCTCCGCCTCTTGTCCGTATTTTTAAACGGTCTGCGGAGAGCAGCAACGTAATGGACACAATCTGTGCCGCTGTTGCTAGGCCCCTCTCAAAAAACAAAGACTGTTGGACGAAGTGTGAGCCAAAGCGAACGTTGCTGTGCCAAGGTAGATGTTGCATTAATTTAACTAATTAATTAATTTTTAATTTATTTTATTAATCAAGACAAATTCAGCAGCCTGTCTGAAACAAACCTCTTGTACTTTAGTCCTTACTACATTCACTAACATTTAAAATTCTTCAATTATTACGTCTTCCATTCCCAGTACGTTGCGCACTGGACGAGGTCGCTCCGGTTTCTGTAGCTCCAGAATACAGGAGACTGTTCGTCTACGAAACGGTCGATACTCCATTACCAACAGACTCAGTCTTCGCACAGGACTCACCGAGCGTTTGGGCGAAGTTTGGACGGCAGAATCCGGCGCTCCGATTCGATAGATTAGGGGATTGAGTACAGAAGTTAGTGCAATGAGGTAGTGCAGTTGATAAAGGTAGCTGGCACTGCGTGGAATTCCCAGAAGCGAGATAATGTTATATGGAGTCCAACAAACTAGATAGCTCAGTACTACCAGAAAGCTCACGGTCATAATACGTTTATTTCTGATACAGCTTGTATTCACTTCCGTGCTAACTGACACATACATTCGCCCTTTCCTAAAGGTCCTTTCTCGCCGCAATATAACAGCAATTATCGCTACGTAGGCTAAAATCATGAGCAAAGCTGGTACCCAAAATATCAGTGCCAAATGTAGACCATAATACCATGCTTCTAGAGTAAATATCGTAGCAGGATCGTTTGTTAGCTGCCTGTAAGCTGCCCATTTGTTGGTACAAAAGGTAAAATTTGAAAACTGATTTCCTGCGTAGGCAGAAAGAGTATCGTAAATCAAAAATTGTGGAAAGCTACAAACAGTCGCCACAGTCCATACAATCAGTAGAGCAATTCTGGTATTACGTAACTTTTTGCGATTGGACAGTTTTAACTTGAAAACTTCGACGGCTCGTAAAATTGCAATACTGGACACCAGAAATGAGGAGATGTAGAAAGAAAATGAGACCAAAAATCCTTTCAATTTACAAGTCAAAGTTCCAACCAAGATCAAAGGATCAATACATTCGATCAACCTTGATCCAACAAAAAACAAAAGAATGCAGAAGTCCACGGCATTCAGATGTTTTTTCAGCAGCAAATAATGTCGGCTACTCTGTCGCTTGCGTCTCACAATGTGCAGTCGCCAAAATGTAATAAGATTCAGCGATAATCCCAGCAGAAATATGATCAAAAGAAAAGCAAATCCTAGGGTCGTTGTTATCATTTCGGTTGCACTCAGATTCGGCGAAAGCTGAATAGGTCAGATTAGAGATCAACCAATTTATTGATATCTAAAAATGCCACAAAAATTTATCCAATGCAAAGGAGGGGGAGTTGTGAATTGAAGAATGTTGTACGCCACCAAGCACCCGATAATATCGGACATCTTGCAGTGCTCGAACCTATGATTGTCTGCTAAACGCTCAGACGCTCTAGCCACTGATCCACAGGCACTTCATTGGAAAGAGCTTTAACCGAAATTCGAATCCAATGTGTACAACTTTCAATGCACTAATGCATTTCATACTGCGAGTGAGGTGAGATAACTCTCAAGCCTCTCATTGCACTGAACCTTAACCTAATCAAAGAATAAAAGAAGGCTGCACACCACCAAGCACCCGTAAAGGACCATCCGAAGTTCTGGTCCACATGTTTTCAATTCAATTAACATTGGACTTGAGGCAATCTGGCTGTTTTTGTTGGGGAGGGGAGTTAGGTGGAAACTTGCATTTGACATTTTAGTTTGTACTCATAGCTTAAACTTTGGAAATCGAGTTTATTGACGAATTGCAAGCAAAAATTCTAGCAATTTCGTCAATGACTTTTGGCGTTACTTTTTCTCCTGCAAATTTATTCCTTCATTCCCTCCGGTTGAGTTTTAAGATGCAGCGATTTTCGGAACTGGAACAATTATGCAAATTAGTTTTAAATCAGCTACGTTTATCTCTCTCTTGATCTGAACAGAAACGGTGGCTTAAGGGGGTTCTTGCATTACCGGGAACGGTTCTCCTGAGTCTATTTTCCAACGAATTAATTTCAAACTTTCAGCAAAGGTAGCTGGTGTTGAATGCTAGCAATATATAGAATTTGAATAATCCAGTGCTTGGCTTGCGACTTACAGAAGAGGGATAAGCTGTAATTTTCAAAACGGTGTCACTCATTAACGGCTGAATGAAATTAGCTCAAATTTGAAACAAATGCGTAAATAAACCTAACACAGGGGCAATTTTTTCAGTTTTTTGATTTATGCAGTTTTGAGTATTTTATGAATATTCGAAAACTTTGAAAGTCAATATCTCAGGAATATACGATTTAAACAAGAACTAAAAAAGTTGCCCTACGTACGTACCCGTCAAATAAATGTGCATGCAAAATTTGAGCGAATTTGGTCGCAGCATTTATGAGAAAATCAAAATGAAAAATTTCGCACTAATCACTTCAGTTTTGCGTAAATATTATGCTTTTAATAAGTCGCACAGTGTATTTCATGAAATAATGGACAAATCCAACACAAAAGCATAATGAAAAGCCCTGTAGAATTCATTTCCGAACGATTGGTTTTTACATTGCCATTCGCGATGGGAATGGTAAACGTAACTTTGTCATATATTCAACCGCCTGTAACTTTTGATAGAAACCACGTAGATAAGAGATATGCACATCGTTTTAAAGCTCTTTTTACGCTCTTTCACGCTGTGCATTCAAATTTATCATGTGAAGCTTAAATAATATTTTGATTTTCTAAGCCATGAAGGTAGCTATCCAATCATGGGTTTCCAGGAGCCGAAATTTTGTCACAAGATAACCCTTCAGACAGATTAGACTCACTTAGGATTTCTTCAAAATTGAACAATCTGTCCAAATCTTACATCAATAATCCCGATAATGCAAGCGCTACCTTAAGCTACAGTACAGACAGCTAGTCAGATGAAACAAACGCTGATACAAAAATTTTAGTTTCCAGTTAAATTTTGTTAAATTTTAAGTCTGTTCTGGCTGAAAAAGCTGGAGCCAAAAGTTTACTGACTAAGAAACATTTTAAAGCTTCGATTTCAGTTTTGCAACAAGTGTGTTGAATAAGAATGATATGCTATGTCTTCGGTGGAATACTGCCCCTTTTAGACGTCTTCTTGTCTAATTAGCGAGCGGAAAGATGCTAAAACTTTACTCGAACTTCAAATGAACACGTCGCCTACATTGCACATGTACATGGCTTAAACTAGGCTCGATCAAAGTAGTAGAACGGTTCTCTTAAAGGAAAAACCTTTTCTATTCTCGCGTTCGCGACATTCCACAGAGCAGAGTTCGCAGCTATATCGTCCACACAAGTAGTGCGTCACATCATTGTGCTGGCAAAGACGACGTCATCAAATGTTGACTTCTGTTGTCAGCTGATTCGTTCGTTACAGTGATACATACAGCTTCTACTGGACTAACAACTCGATTCGACTACTACCCACCTATCAAGGGAAGTTTCCAGTTACGTCCTTCTTGAGGGGTCTCCACTACTAGAAGTTATCCAGACCTGTTGGTAGAGCCCAAACAAAGTTAAATTACTCTTTAAAACTATTTCTTCGGAATCTGTCGAAAGCAATTCGTCGGGCTGTCAACGGCTGCCACCACCAGAAACATTGGTGAATCTAGGCGGAAGCCACAAGATTGGTTGAATCCGATCACATTAACACAACGGATTGTCGACAAGTGAACACGTTGTCTACATTGCACATGTACATGGCTTAAACTAGGCTCGATCAAAGTCGTAGAACGGTTCTCTTGAAGGAAAAACCTTTTCTATTCTCGCGTTCGGGAGAGCTTTAACCACAGGAAGATGCTAAAAGGCTTAACCGCAAAGATAAGGAACTCTCTGTTTGAAGCGTGAAAAACAAGATATATATGATAATTTTCTCATTAGTGTCATTTCATGCTAACACCACAGGAATCTCATATGTTCGTTGGCTTCGAATTAATTTTATCTAATTTTTACGGAAACAGCTTTACAGCACAGCTAAGGAAAGTTTGAGCAAGCAAGCTTTCAAGCTCAACTCAATTCTGTGAATGAAACCTCTGATTAACCTCTAATTAATGAAGCCACTAATGTATGACCAAAACCTAGACTGAATGGGAATAGAGAACCGTTAATTCATCATAGTAAAATACCTACTACAACATTACCTGACTAGAGTCATAGGAAACCTAATCTATTACTCTGGTGCAATATATGTGTATCACTACTTAGTTATGACTTTGGTAGACATGGATACCTGAAGATCACACCGTCAGAATGAACAAAACGAGACATGAATCACAACTTCTAGCAGACATGGAAACTAAAGTAGTGTCAACATGCTAGCAAGGGTTTTCTAGCCGGTCGGCCAAGTCAAGCCGTCGGCCTAAACTTGATCAGATTTCAGAGTATATAAGATAGGGTCGGTTTAATGTGTAGCATCGATAAGAGGGAGTTTCCAGATACATTTTGTATAAAATAGAGAAAGGATGATTATTTGAAGGCAAGATTTGATTTAATTTGATTTGATGTGCGTCCAATGAGACCAAGGGCCCTCTCCACTCAAGCTTGACTTGTCCCCTTTCACTCTTTCATGAAAAGAATCCAGTTAAATTTGACTCGTTTAACTTCGCTTAACTCGGTCGCCAAAAGTAATTAAATTTACCATACCTAGATCAACAATATAACGGAGTGAATGGTTTCACTTTAGATAACTTTGAGTGCAAAACTCTTTCCTTAGTGAACTACTGATGTGCTACTTCGCACTTTTGGTTGGTCCGAAATCCTCTGTTGGTCCGATACTTGGTTTCCTCTCCTACGTTGAAGCATGAACCTGAAGACTTTCCTGTCTCATAATCAGAGCGAACTGTAACTTTCAAGTTATACCTCCTGCGAATAACCTGTAGTGGATTTTATTTCTATTATCCTAAGTTTTACTGCTGATGTCAGCCTTTTCCAGGCACTTGTCACTTACATTTATCAGAAAAAGTGAGCAAGAGATTAGTTGTTTGCGTGAGCAACTGACATTTTTACAAGCATAATTGCTTATCAAACCATAATGGTTTTACCCGTAGCGTACTATGGATTTAGCTCAGGGAAACGTAAAAAGTAAGCTTTGAAAAAGGAAGATCGTATCTCAAGCTTTTGGGAGAACGTCATGAGGACATGGGAAACTTAAGCCTTTGCTGGAGTTGAGTTTGATATATTATACTACAGATACGATGATGTTGTCCAATTAGGAAACTTCCTTTGCCAATTTTCAAGCCAAAATTTAATGTCCTACAAAGCAGGGAATACCAGAGAGATTTCATTGAAAGATTGAGACCCTAAGTAGCTAATTTTATAAATGTTCTGCTTTATCCTAAGGAAGATATAGTGTTACCGTTCCAATGGAAGTTTTCAATTGAAGTCACATTGAAAACTTGTGCTGCCAGGCAGGTAGTGTTTCCGGCCCGTTTTCCCAGTTTTTCGCTGGGCAGGTCTCGGCCCCAGCCGGCGATCTGACTTGATAATAATGTGCACAGATAAGATAAACCCTTATGACGCATATGTTACACACGTATAACAGTATAACACGTATAACAGTATACACAGTATAACACGTACTAACAATCTTGCCCTGGCTTCAGTCGGCGGCTGGCTGGAAAGCTGTCAGCTGTGTTATGACAAGCCGGATTGGGCCGAAGACCGGTCGGCTAACAACACTACGCCAAATTTGGGTTGGCTGAATAGAGCCTTTCAGCACTTGCATTCAACATAAAAAATATGAATCAAAAAATCCAAAAACTGTAGTCTTCGAAAATTCTCAACACAGCACAATCAAAACTTCAACGCTTATTTTGCTGCTTATTTCTTAAGTAGAACGAAGCTAACCTACTAAGTTGGTAACAGTCAAAAACCTCTACTTAAACTGGCTTTCTAATATGCTTACACATCAACAATCTGGCTTCTAACCTGATACTTTGACTAATTAGAACCATTTTATCGAGTAAATTTTCTCAACGTTTAGACGCTTTTCTTTTGCCAGATGAGAAATTACACAACCACCTCCCTCCTCCCAGGTACTTGCGTTTTCTTACCCTAATAAACCAAACCTAGTAAAAGGGCTTTCCTTTTAACATTAACGTTAACAGAAGCTTAACGGAATAAAAATGTTTGTATTAAGTTGCGCAACTGTCAAACATGGTTATCAAATAAAACAGCCATAATTTTTCCTATCCATTTCTGGTTTGCAAAATTATTTCATGATTATGTCGTAAAAAATTGTTTACATGCAGGATTTCATCGAATCCAACTTCGAAGTTGGTTTTGCACACCTGCATGCATGTATTTATCACATATTACTTCCGTGTTGCACTGTCAAATAAATCCACAGGGCATTGGTTCCTACTGTCCATTACCGAAGATCCATAAAATCGACTGTTGTCATTACATTTTTATGAGAATTTTGACATGTTTTTGACATAAACATAATACTCAGAAATATTCTGAAGTTTCATTGATTTTGCAATCAAGCTTGCAGCAAACTATAATGTCTCAGAAATCGAAACAACTAACTTTCCACACGAATGTTTCGAAATAATTTACATTAAACGAGAGACAATAAGATGATTGAAATAAGATTCCTCAGATTGACTGAAAGAAAATTCTGTGAGAAAGTAATTTCATTTCTTTTGTCTGAAACGAATGGAATTAGAAAACAAGGAACCGGTAGTGAATGTTTTGTAACTAATACAATTCAGCAAGTTGTGAAGTTGTCAACAAGCAAGGCCGTGATTAAGGCAAGTCTACAGGAATGTTTAAAAACCAAATGAGGTGTCTTACGAACTGCTGCAAAGCAAACTCAATATAATAATAACAATTGTTGAAAACATCCCTACCCGGGTCTTCTTTGATGACAATTGACAAATGATTATAGAATTGGCTTTGCATCATTTCAGTTCGAAAATATACACTTTTATTTGAAGACTGTGATACAATTTTTCATTTAACCAAAATCTATTATAGATTTAACGCAGGGGGCAGGGGTATGCGGGGGGTCAAAGACCCACTCCCAGACAAGTGCAAGCCCTACCGCAGTCAGGGACAAGGACTAAAGAAACATTTGGCAAGGGGTAAGCAGAAATGGCCGGTAAAAATGTTTTCGCCACCACCAAAATTACAATTTCTGGTTTTTACCAAAATTTCTTAATTTTCATAAAACCAGCCCAATTTTTCAAATTTGATAATTTGGTTGCAAATTTATGGAAAATTGCAAATTTATGCTACTGTATTCACGTTAATTTATGCTTATGGTACAAGTCGCCCTCGAAAAGTTTCTTGGGATAAGCCGCCCTCCAGAATCCGACGAATAAGAATCAGAATCAGAATAAGATGACCATATTCAAGTCAAGGGTCAAGACTGAAAGTTGGCAATTAGACATATATTACTAGGAGAGATTTCCAGAGAAGTAATTTCCAGAGAAGTAATTGTCCCCTTTAATAATCCACGTAAAAGGAGCTTTATGTTGAAAAAACGTTCAAACATCAAAACTCCTTGCGTGAAAGCTCCCCACGATCCCACATAATTTATTGAGATTAAAAAGTTTGAATTATTTGAATTATTAAAAAATTTAATTTGACAGTGATACATCCCATAATCTCTTCACAAAGACAGGTGTACATATTTCTATGACTGCAGAAGGAGTCTTCATCTTCAGCTGCTAAGTGGGAGATTATCATTCTTCATTTCAGGGCTCTGAGGATAAACGTTTAATCCGGCAAGACAGCCAGCTGTTCCTATTAGACAAAGCGTGCGAGGAGGCAAGGCAAGCAAGGCTCATTAAGCCAGAACCGTTGTCAGCCAAACTAAACTTGAACTAAACCGCATCTGAATGACTAATCGCTTACCTCATGTCAAATTTAGGGGTATTGGTGTAGGACCTAAGACAATCAAAGCAGTGCATTTGCACTAGAGATCTTCACGGTCCGAAATTTTTAGGCCCGGCCCGGCCCGGCCCGTTTCAAAAATTATCGACCTCGGCCCGGCCCGGCCGGCGGACCGGGCGAGTCGGGTCGGGCCGGGCTACGCCGACGGGCCTGAGTGAAGGTCTCTACTTTGCACAGGTTGATTCGTTTCACACTCCATCATTGTTTTAATCAAGAACACAACATTTCATCCTTTAGCTTCTTCGACAATTATTTCTTCCAGTTTACTGCGCACTAATCTGCTGCATTGTTGCGGTTCCTGAAGCTCCAGAATACAGGAGACTGTCCGTCTTCGAAACGGTCGATACTCCATTACCATCAAACTCAGTCGTCGAACAGTACTGACCGATGGTCTGGGTGACGTTTCGAGCGCTGAATCCGGCGATCCGATCTGATAGATTAGGGGATTAAGAATGGTCGTTAGGGCAATCAGGTAGTGCAATTGATAAAGATATCTGGCACTGCGAGGTATTCCCAACAGTGAGATAATGTTATATGGTGTCCAGCAAACCAAATAGCTAAGAACCACCAATGAGCTAACTTTCATCAGACGTTTATTTCGCTCGGGACCGGCCCGCGGTTCAGTTTTGACCGACAAATACTGACGACCTTTTCTTAAGGACTGAGCTCGACGCGCGATGACGGTTATAATTGCTACGTAGGACAAAATCATGAGCAATACTGGCACCCAAAAGATTAGTGCCAGGTGTAGACCGTAATACCAGGCTTCCAGCGGGAAAATGGTATCCGTTTCTCCGGTTAGCTGCCTGAGTGCTGCCCATTTATTGGTACAAAAAGATAGGTTTGTGCTTTTATTCTGGGAATATACTGAAAGGCTATCATAAATCAAAAGTTGTGGAATGCTACAACCAGTGGCCACAGTCCATACAACCAGTAGAGCAATTCTGGTATTACGTAACTTCTTGCGATTGGACAGTTTTAACTTGAATACTTCGATGGCACGCAAAATGGCAATACTGGACACCAGAAATGATGAAACATAAAAGGAAAATGACACCAAAAATCCCTTAAATTTACAGGGGCAGGTTCCCACCAAAATCGTGGAATCAATACAGGCAATCAGTCTTGATCCAATAAAAAACAAAAGAATACAAAAATCCACTGCATTCAGGTGTTTTTTCAGCAACAAATAGTGTCGGCTGCTCCGACGTTTGCATTTCAGAATGTGGAGTCGCCAAAAGGTGACACAATTCAGCGGAAGACCCAATAGAAATATTATTAACAGAAAGCTAAATTCCACGGTTGACGTGATCATTTACACCCAGTTTGATAAGGTTCATAAGTTGCTAAAATGTTGCAAACGATTAATGAAAATACAATGAAATCCAAACTTTTCACAATGGTTGAGTCATGATTAATTATGATTGAATAATTATTAATAATTAATGTCGACTCGATAGCAAAAGTTTTATGACTTGCTCGTCTTGCTTTGCTTGTAAAAATTTATAAATTAGAAATTTTAAAAATGCTGATAATGAAAGAGGTTAGGCCAGCTCATGCTGACCTGGATTTTGATCATAATTATTAGGGGCTATCTCTATGCTTTGCCATAATAGGAATCCATTAGGAAGAGAATAAACAGCAGTTGCTAGACAAAACGGGAGGAAAGTTTTTGAGTCATTTTTGTCAGAAATTTAATTATTTACCCAGCTTTCTTGTTTGGGACCTCTCAAAGTTCGCGTTAGCTAGTACTACATGTGCGAAGCTCAAACGAGTAAACAATTACCGCTTGAAAACAATAAATAAGCAATTAATTAAGTGGATCAATTAAAATTTATACCTCCTCAACAATTTGGGAAAGGGGGATAACGTTCAATTTCGGACACTTGTACCAAGAGTACATATTAATAAGAGTATGCCACTAGGCAAGCTCTATGTTATCAGAGCAAAAACTATGCTCTGCACGCTAACGGCCCACCCACCCCGCAAATCAAACCCTAGTGACCCCCCCTCCGCAAATCAGTACCTAGTCGAAACGGGGGTACGCTCACTCGCTCTATGTTTATGTGCTTAAGCTCAAAAACACAAGCAGTGCGTGCGCGAATTTTGTGCCTGCTTTGAGCTTTATAACACAAACATAGCGCACAAAATTCTTTGAAGTGAAGGGTCTAATTTGCGGGGGGGGGTGGGCTGTTAGCGAGCAGAGCATAGTTTTTGCTCTGATAACATAGAGCTTGCCTAGTGGCATACTCTTATTATTATGTACTCTTGCGTGTACTAATAACATTTATGGCTGTTGTACATTATACGGGAACAGAAACCCCTGCAGTACGTTTATTGTTTTTTCCACCCCAAGTCAAAACTGAAAGACGATTAGAGGACTGAGAAGGCAATGACCTCAATGACTCACCCCATAAATGAATAGGGAAGTATATAAAGTCTGTCCCCGCATCCTATCCCCGCATAGATTTTAAGAGAAGTAGAGTTTTTGAACAATTTGAACACACATTCGCAATTTAATGTAATTAATAGTTTCATAATTATTGGAGACATATGAACTCTTGATATCTAAGAGTTGATGATTCACCTTTACTTGCCAAATTTAGCAGTCGTGGCAAGTAAAGGTCAATCATCTACTCTAGATATGAAACGCCACGAAGAACATATAGATCAGAATGAACTCTTAATCTATGCAAGCCTTAATGGGAATGTGACAGATAGGGGCTGAGTATACACGTGTCCTGGGAAACAGTGGTGTAATGCTAGTAGATGGTCAACCTGACTACTAAGCACTACGGGTGGGTACTGCGCACAAGGAAACAGCAGACCTGAAGGAGATGTTGTTCCAGTCGACCTGTAGCAACAACCTCGCCTAAACTCTGGAACAACAGTGGCCCTAACTCAGAATGAATTACAACGCAACACCACAAAATTACGCTCAACCTAGTCTCAGACTGCCAGATTTTCTATCTACCTAACTGCCTACCGAACAATAACAGCTAGGACCTAAGCTACAAATATTTGGAGACCTTATTTAATTTTTAAACCTAACTAAACAATTTGTACATACCCAGAAAGAAATTCACAAGATTATTCAAACCAATACATGAATACGCAAATCACACAATAACCAATTTACAAGTGCACAACTTACTAATTTTACCCAAAACAGGAGCTACTGAAAGGACAGGAATATCCAGACAAATTTCCAAAAATAAGCAGGAACACAGATAATACAGATATGGGAAGGTTTGGCCGGAACGACCTAAACCGGGGGACGGTTAAATATAAAGGTAGGGGCTAAAGGTTAAATGAATTCACAGAGCAGAGCAGAACAAACAGAAACCTAGGTACACTAATGAAAATGGGGAGGGGTAAAGTAACACATGTACAGGGGGTCCACACTAAACTATACGTATATATATCGTAAGCAATAAAAACACCGCTTGACTACTTGAAAGAAAACTCAAGGACTGACTACTTTTCATTCTTGCGTCAGACCACCCCCCTAAATAGCCAATCAAATGCGAGTATTGATTTTTGCAAAAGGCTTGGAAAGTTTTCATTGGATAAAGGTTCCTATCTAGTTATGCTACTAAGACAGCGCCGCCTAGCGGCTGAATGAAAACACGTTATAAAAAACCAGTTTAGGAACAAATCTTAACACATGAATTTCACACATAAAATTTCTGCCATTTATAAAAATACACACACTTATAAATACACTATCAACACCTTTCAGACACACCCACCCATTACAGTGATAGGGTCTTTCACTGTCCAGTGCACAGAAAAGTCACTCCCCCGTACAAGCGAGTTTATATAATATTTGGTCTAGCACTGGAAATCACAATACGTTTAAGTATAAGCTTACGTGCAAGGTTCTCGAGAAAGTAGAAAGGCTTAGTGAGTTTGACTAAACTGCATTTGCACTATCGACAACTTCTTTCTTCCTGATAATATTACCGAGCTGTACAGAGTTTCTCGGAGACAAAGTTGGTAGCAAATTTGCAGCCAACGAAATTCTGTTGAAATTTGCTAGTTTTTACATCAGTTGGAAGTAAGTTTTGGTTTCCTTAAGGTTGCTCCTCGCTTTCACAGGAATCAGCCAAAATTTTGGCCAGACTAACCCATGAGAATGAGCAAATTTCAGGTCGTGAAATAATGATTCATTTTTGTTATTTTGCTATTTACAGTCATAGAAAACGGATTTACAGCACTTCAAATGAAAAATAAGTCGTAGTCAATTATTTCATTAATTTGGTTAGGGAAATCTTAAATCTCCCACACACCGCGACTTCTCAACTTTCCATGGAACCCTTTCCCGGAACTACTGATATATCTTTATTACAATGCACCTTTCAAGACATGTAGACCCTTTGAATAGATCAAACTTGTATTACCTAGGTATGATTGAAATCCTGCGTTAATCTGGTGATAATAATGAATCCTCGTAGATGATCAACTTTTCACTGCATAATATTCGTGTTAAAAAATGAAACTACATAACGGAAAAGGATCGCCTTTTGTATAGCATTTGATAGTAAGACTACTCAAGATAACACCTCAATTGAAGGAATAAAAAGTTCAGCTTAACCTGTCAAGCTGTGGAGGTGTGATGTCTGTGCGGGAGGTTCCAGAATGAAAAATTTATTCTTTGAAGACGGAATCTCCTGAGAGAAAAATTTATGATCAGTGTAAAAGATTATCCTGATAACTTCTACCCTCATAACTTCATAGACGTAAACTTCAGCAAAATACAACATTAAAAGATTCTTGTTCCTTGGGATCAAGTTATCACTCCAACCACCATCTAATCTATTTTCGGAACGATGCCTTGAGCTGTTTAAATGTGGTAGCTGACACCGAATAATTGCCTTCACAATTACCCGAGGCGTTTCGCGAGGATGGAGATTCGGGCTCACCGGCTGTGTGATGAATACACCTCGACAGATCCACTCGAAGGCGGCCATCCCTTGTAAACTCCTGCAAGGGGAAGGCGCAAAGAGCTATGTTTTTAAACTCTTAATGTAGTGTATGACATGGCAACATGCTAACTAGCAGCACCTTTGAACAACTTAAGACACAAAGATGTTCAGTGGCGATGGAGCGAAGCGGAAGAAGGTGCGTTTCAAAGACTCAAGGACTTAATCTCCAATAACAGTCTTTTGCTTCACTGCAATCCCAGAGCACCTTTGAAACTAGACTGCGATACCTCTTCTGTAGGGCTGGGCGCAGTTCTTTCACAGGTGGGTTCCGATGGAAGAGAAAGGCCAGTGGTTTTCATTTCACGAAGCCTTAACAAAGCCGAACGCAATTATTCACAGATTGAGAAAGAAGCGTTAGCGATTGTGTGGTCCATTAAAAAGTTGCATAAATATGTAGCGAGAAAACAGTTTCAGCTGGTAATTCAGCGGTGTTCCATCCACAAAAAGGTATTCCTCAGCAGAGATGGAACCGGGTCACCGGGTCACCGGGTCAGTTCGGGTCACTTTTTGGACCGGGTCTCCGAGTCACCGGGTCAAGAGCTTCGACCCGGTCTTGACCCGGTTTTCTGAATTTACCACAAATTTAAAATTTTTTTGGCTTACCAAGCTAAAACTTTAGCTTAAATTTTTGTTCCATGTGCAATATTAATTTGCTTTTTTTCCAATATTTTAGTCTTGAGCATTTTTGCTGCTTGAGGTTATTTGAATCTGTCTGCATTTGGCAGATTATTGTTTAGCTTTATCAGTTTCATGATTAATGTATGAATCTGTTTAGTACCATATGTTTTGCAGATTATTTTCACAACCAAGGTAGATGTTTGCGCAATACAAAATAATAATCAATTTTTTAAAGTTCTCAGTGTTTTCAGGCCGCACTTTTTACACTTTTCACCATTACTTGGACTGATTTCCCAAAATTTCGCAGACGGATAAATTATCGATTTTACCAACTCACTTCTGCATTAATTTGAAAAATGTTACAGTCTTATTAAATATATACTTTTCAAAAAACCTAAAGCAAACATATGTATGTCAGAGTTATTCTTTTTGGGGTGGTGATGAAACATGAAAACCAAAAATTTAGCCTTCCCAGGCAAAATCAAAAATTTTTTGCAGATTTTGGAATTTTCTGGAAAACCGGGTCACCGGGTCACCGGGTCAGGGCTTAACCGGGTCACCGGGTCACCGAGTCAAGCCAGAGTGACCCGGTTCCATCACTGCACTGTTCCTCAGGATGCTGCAAGTCGTCTTCAGCGCTGGGCCACAATTCTAATGGGGTACCAGTGCCAAATCCAATATCGATCAACTAGAGAGCACGCGAATGCTGATTACCTGCCATTGCCAAAAGTAGAGAAAGAGTCTAACACCCGATTGCATGAAATGTTTCTACGTAAAATCTAATTATCTTAAAATCTTATTAGCTAGAAAGATTTTAACACTAAACACATTTTCCATTGCACCAAAATGTTTTTGCGTAAAATCGTTTTAACTTCTGCTTAAAATCTGCTTTGCTAAAATCTAATTAAGGGTAACGTGATTGAAACAGCCTATCACACGCAGAGCGGCATCTTTGAAGTATCAGCGCTGTCCAAAGATAATACACTGAAGTTCTGATACTATGAAAGTACTTAAAATCTAATTAGCTGATTTTCAAGAATTCCTGTTTTCATGGGCTTGCATTCACAGGGCTTAGTAGTAAATATATATATATATATATATATATATATATATATATATATATATATATATATATATATATATATATATATATATATATATATATATATATATATATATATATATATAATATACTGAATACTGTCTGTAATACGATACTATTTTGGTAACTTGCTTTTAGCAACAAACCTTACTTTCTGTCTCACAGTTACGTCAAGAAAATGAAGTAAGCGCTGGCCAGCAGGCGTATCCACGAAGGATACAAGGCATTAATCATAAAGGCATTTTTCATTATTTCTTTATGATTAATGCCTTGTATCCTTTATGGATCCGCCTGCTGGCCATCGTTTACTTCATTTTCTTGACGTAAATGCTGTTTGTATCTCTACGGAGATCCGCTGGCCACTGCAGTCCTCTTTCTGTGCATAGCACAGTCAGAGAGGTTTTGATAAAACCTTCTCTGGCTATGTTGCAGCACAGATGGAGCCGAGCTGGCTGTCCTTCTTGGACAACCAGGCAGGAGCTCCAGAGATTAGTTCTCTCTGGGTAAGAGCGCTCACAGCGCCCATTGGCTCTCTCCTGTTCGGACTAAGGCTACGACCTTAGTGACTGCAGGCAGGCGTTTTTCATTATTTCTTTCTCACAGTAAAAGCCTCCATTTGATACATGACTTTATAACGAATTAACCAGCAGAAGTTGTCTAGAAACTGATGATCTTCAAATCCAAAATTTTTATCTCTTATCGTTACCTGTTCTGTAATTACACTAATTAATTTGTTACTCTTTCAGTTCCCCAAGAAAAATAATGGTGACTACATGCAAACAAGAATTTTCAAAAGTTCTTGAAATACTGACATGGATTGTCACGCTAAACAGACTTTAAACATAGTACAGAGCATGTTTAAAATCTAATTAAGTCATTTTAAACAGATTCTAAATAGATTTAAGTTGGTGCAATGCTCAGGCAATTTAAATAAATTTAACATCTGTGTAAAATCTAAGTTATCTAATTAGATTTTAAACACATTTGGTGCAATCGGGTGTAAGTCATCAGAGGATGTGTCCCCGATTTTCCTTGATAAAGTGAATAAGATTTATCTTACCGCTGCTCAACTTCAACAAGCCTCGAAGAAGGATATGGAGTTGGCACAGGTGATGGCATTTGTGCAGAAAGGATGGCCGGAGAAGATTGATAATACGCTGAAATCATTCAAACGCCGAAGGAATGAATTATCACTGCAGCAAGGCTCATTGGTATGGGGTTCTCGAATGATAATTCCACGTGAACTGAGACCCTATGTGCTGAAATTACTTCACACAGGTCACCTGGGCATGGCCAAAATGTAGGCGCTGGCCAGATGGTACGTATGGTGGCCAGTAATTGATAAAGACATCGAAGATACCGTGAGAAGTTGCCAGCTGTGTCAAGAACACCAAGATTCTCCCTCAAAGTGTTTACACCCATGGATGTCTCCAACAAAACCCTGGCAGCGCATCCATGTGGACTTTGCAGGACCAGTCATGGGGAAAATGTGGCTTGTGGGCATTGACAGTTTCTCCAAATGGCCAGAAGTTAAAGTGCACAAAGAGCACTTCTAAAGCAACCATACAGATGTTAACAGAAATCTTTTCTCAACAGGGATTTCCAGAACAACTGATATCCGACAATGGGCCCAACTTCACATCAGCAGAATTCCAAGATGTTCTTGCTTCAAAAGCAATACTACATATCACAAGTCCTCCATGTCATCCCCAAAGTAATGGGCAAGCCGAAAATTTCATCAGAACCTTTAAAAAAGCTATGAAGAAAACTGGGAAAGAACAAGACTTGAGCCTCGCCTTGGCTGAGTTCCTGCTGCACTACAGAATTACTCCACATGCAGTTACAAGAAAGACTCCGTCAGAACTCCTCATCGGCAGAACCCTGCGCAACAGCTTCAGTATCCTGCGCCCCACACCTACTGTAGAGAGAAGAGTAGGGTTCGGTAAGCAAAAAGAATATTTGAACCAAACTCTCCAGTGTGGGTCCGTTCCTTTGGAAAATATTCATCAAAATGGGTAAAAGGAATCATTGTACAACGTGTGGGAAAGGTTGTATACAAAGTCCAAGCTGGGTCGCAGATCTGGAACCGTCACGTGGATCAACTACGCTCCCGGGTAAACGGCGGTGTCCAAACAGGGTTCCCCAACTCCCTAGTCTTCCCTTCAGACGATTATCCTATTCAGGAAGCGGCTCCTGCCGACCTTCCTATGGAACCACCACCTGCGGTTTTGCCTGAACCCGCGGCCTCGCCTAAAGATATCCTATGAGGGACCGCAGACGTCCTTTGTCCTTTTTACCAAACAGCGACAAGGGTTTTGTTCGCCCGGATTAAAATTAACTGGAATTACAAGAAGATTTGGAAGGGAAGACTAAACTTGACATGATCCTCCGCTTGTAGCTAGTAAAGTAAGAAATCATTCGACTGCGGAGACACACCATTCTGTTGTAAGCTTTCACATGTTCCTATCCAAGTTGAAAATGTCTTTTCCTTCATCCAAACTACAAAAAGTGTCTGTTTATTGCTGTCACGTTTAAGATTTTCCTGACAGCATCAAACTTTTCCAGGAACTTGCTCTTTATTGAAGAACAGCTTATAGGTGTCAGAAATACGTATATAACTGTCTATGAAAACGTAATCTTTTAGCTAACTAGAAAATACTGTTTCAGATGGGACAGAATATTGAGATGAGTATCGAGAATAAAATTTCAAAGCAGAAACTCAAACTTTTTGGCGACAGCCCACTAAAAGTAACTAACAAGAAAGCTAACACTAACTGTAGGGAGTTGATTTTGATATGTTATCCTGAAAAAAGCTATTAGTTGGAGAGTCTATTAAGCCAATTTTCATTCCACAACCTTGATGTTCTGAAAGTAGGAAATGCCGTAGAAGTTTTGTTAAAGGTCAACCTGAACACATGTAACAGTGCTGCTGCACCAAACGCACGATTAAGTCAATATTAAAGACAAACTATAGCAAAATTCGCAATTCCGTGGAGGGAATGCCTTGCAGGAAGCTTCAGCTTCCTCAAGTTCAAAACTTTTCTTTTATAGGATCAGTATCGTTGATTGAAATTGAGATTGACGCTGTTCCGCGTTATCTTCTTGCAAAAATGTGGCGAATTGTTATAAACACCGAAACTCGAGCTCTTACTCGTTAACCCTGGTTAATTTTGTTATTGTTCACACATGAAATTAACCTGGGTAAGTGATATTAGCAAATATTAGAAACTTTCATATTAAAATTTGAATTGGTACCAAATCTTAATGCTTCAAAAATTGATTATAATTATTAAAGACCTAATTTAAGAAATTGATTCCTACAGACCACAGTCCGGAACCATGGAAATAACATGATACAAACAAGAGTGCATAATTGCACTATATACAGGCTTCTATATACAGACTTCTCTGAGCTATATCACGTATGCACAAAAACCTTGTAGCTGGTACATAAACAAAAAGCGCTACACAAACTGGCTTCTCAATTCCATTCCATTCCCATCAACAGTCTGGTTTCGAAACCTGAGATGTTGATTAATGAAAACCATTTTGCCAGTCAACATTTTTTCTTCAGAAGTGAACTCCAAATTTTCTTTGCCTGATGAGAAATTACCATTGCGCGCCCCTCCCGTTTTCTCCTTTCGCTTTTTTTTTCTATAATAAAATGTAATACAAAATCTCTTCAATGAAGTCTTCAATCTTCAGGATTTTTTCGCCCCACACTCCCGCTATAACTTTTTATTGTGTTGACCAATGGCTTTAAAATTTTACTTGGGCAAGCCTGTACACCGTGCTAAATTTAAAAACTTATACAATGTTTAATTTTAAATTGTTTTTATATTTTCTGACATCCTTTCGCCTACGTCATCTTCGGGCGCCAGCAGGAAGTAACATTAATAACAGTAAGAGTATATAGAGTGTGGCAGGTATCACATTCTTAGTTATTATGTACTCTTGACAAAACTTGTTTTTTCTAGTTCATAGAAACCACAAAAAGAGGTTCACAATTACAAAAAACATTTTAGATTCTTGAAATTTACATTTTACCTCCTACCACTCTGAAAGCTACGTAATCCTCAAAGCTTACGTCAAATGTGCCTGTCCAATGTACCCAATGCTTTCCAGCTCTTGATTGACGGTCTGAATGTTTTGACAGGTGCTGACGGAGACATAAACAAACTAAAAAACAAACATGTGAAGTTAGAGGAAACTAGAAAACACTAAATATTTTGCTGGAAACTGTGAAGGTGTATATCAAACAAGAGGGGAAGATCTCTATTGCGTAACGGTGTTCTGGGCAGAAATATAATTAGATTAGAGAAATGAAGGTAATGCAATGAAGGACGCTGAACAACATCCGTCATATTGTAACATCATATTGCGAGCAATGCCCCTTTTAGCATAGGAGGAGTGTTGAATCACTCAGAGGAATAGAAACGCTGCCAGCCAACAATCCTGCATTTTGGATTTCAAAAACCGTGCTTTCATTTCAAAAAAAGATTTGAGGGTATAAGGAAACTTCTAAATGCAAGCTATAGGTATACTTCTTGTAGGGGTGTGTAACTAATGGCACAACCGCACGTATAAACGTATTAACCTTAATTTATCTTACTTGAACCAGGGAATGTTACAGCACACGCAAACCGCTTCAGTTGGATAAGCGGTACTTACCGGAGAATTTAATATTCAAACTTGGAGATTCAGAGCTAGAAACTAATATCAACAGTGAAAAATCAAATTAGGACAAGTTTCTAGAGTAAGCTTCTCTGCAAATACAAAACATAAGCGCTTATAAAAGCAAACTATTCTTCGCAGACAGACGCTTATATACTTAGCTTATACTTGTAGTTGTTTAATGTACATTTTAGGTAAATATGGCTTTGGTTTTAATGCGCAAACAATTAGATAAACACAAAAACAAGCAGAGGTCTTATATTTCCCGTTTTCTGACTTTGCAGATTGTGCTCACAACATCATCAATCAATCAATCAATCAATCAATCATCAGTGTGCCTTCTTGATTTCCGACACAGAACCAAAGCTACATATTGTTGTTATAGAGCAAAGGGATTTAGGTCTAACAACAACAGAAATCATCAACGGAGGGAACGTAGATGACTGGATCTAAAAGTTAAGCTTAAGGACAAGTTTTAGATCCACTACATAGGCTTAAATAGGTTTAAATAAATTAAAGGCCCGATTTCGGCATTTTACAGGTTTGGGTATATCGTTTGTTTGTACATTGTCCCTGACCTGAAATACCACTGTCTCCCTGGGCATGAAACGTTTCAAATGGTGAAGTGTTTTAAGCGATGTTGTACCGTTATAAAAGAATTTTCGGCGACTGTATCGTGTGCTTGGTTGTATTTGGTTGTATTTTGTTCCACCCTTTATTCCTCCCTAACTGACAACGTGATTTATGAAATTTAGGCATTTTCGCAGTTTGCTCAATTTGTAGCACAACTTCAAGCTGTGGCACTCACTGCCGACAAATGGTGAAGTGTTTTTTAAGCGATGTTGTACCGTTATAAAAGAATTTTCGGCGACTGTATCGTGTGCTTGGTTGTATTTGGTTGTATTTTGTTCCATCCTTTATTCCTCCCTAACTGACAACGTGATTTATGAAATTTAGGCATTTTCGCAGTTTGCTCAATTTGTAGCACAACTTCAAGCTGTGGCACTGCCGACAAAAGCTGTAGACATTATCCGAATGCCAACTGTTGACGATTATCCTTCCAAAATTTGAGTTTGATTTGGTAAACAAAATAAAAGTTTTTTAAAATAAAAGTTTTTTGTATAAAATTCTGCACTGCAGCGCGCTTGAAGACAGTAGCAATTTATTTGGCCATAATTGGGCTGGTGTTTTAAGCTGCAGCTTTTCACTTTAGCTAAAAGACAGCACGTAACTTTCCAACAGGACCAAAATTGTTACACTCCAAAATAGCAAAGTGCGCTTTTGTTTACGCTTACAGCCGCAGCGCTACCTCACGTGAGTTCGCCTTGTTTTGCACACTTACTTGTTCTGGAGATTTTGCAAAACAACACTTCAATTTAAAATAAACCGCTCTATGCGTGTTGGCTGTTTAAAGGATTTTTGTTTTCAAAGTTCCTTCAGTGTGTATTAAAGATGAAAAAGGATCGAGAGCGCCGTTATAGCCATCAGCAAAGACTTTGGAATTTATTGCCCATTTATCGGAGTTCAATAATTTCATCAATATTGGAAATCATTTATTCTATAATTCTTGACGTTATTGTACTGCTAGAATTGCACAGAGTTGGACATTCAATGTTTCGCTTCAAAATCGCCAATAATCAAACAATCGCTGATAATATTGATCCGAAACGGTTTCCGGTCGATGTTGCCTATCAAACTCATCAAGTAATGATTTTGGTCTGCTACATTTCTTCCATACCATTTGCGGTGGCAGCGATCTACGGAGTGATCAAACGAAAACCCGGATTTCTGATTCCGAGAATTGTTTTCGGAATCTGCATGATTTTGATAAACCTAACCTACAGCGTCCTAGTCATGGCTCGAATGAAACCTAGCTCTCATGTGCTGCACTGGCTGCTTTT
Source organism: Trissonchulus latispiculum (assembly GCA_030248195.1). Lineage (NCBI taxonomy): Eukaryota > Metazoa > Nematoda > Enoplea > Enoplida > Ironidae > Trissonchulus > Trissonchulus latispiculum. The sequence continues at coordinate 49,756 of JASAND010027723.1, forward strand.
GATCCTGCTTTGCTTGGGCGTTCCCATGGAGGTTTTGGGAGTTGTCTTGGCATGGAAGGCTCAAGGAGTAATCCGAAGATTTCGACTGAGAACGGCAAAAGTTAGACTGATTGTCAGACCAAGTATTGACGAAGGATAAACTGAAAGTGTCTAGTATAAACAATGGTTGTAAATAATCCTTTAGTGTTCTAAAATTTCTGTATGATATAATTATTTTTAGATAAATTATAAGTCTGTGTATTCAACTAAAGGCGTTACCTACAGCATAACAGGTCAAGTGGTTACTGCATAAAGTTAGCCTTTAGACAAATAATACAGTAACGCACTGCACGTCACAGGTTATTCGTTCTCGCTTTAGGACTCAGTAATAAAGTGTCAACATATTTCACTTCCAGATCGGGAGGTTCTAGGTCGACTAACGGTTAAATCATTTCAGCGAGACACTGGAATCTTTGCAGGATAACCCCCCTCCCAGCTTCCGCAAAACTTGACCAAATGAGCTGGTATGGGTATGTTTTCGACCGCACTGAGTTCAAATATCGTAAAATCTTTCGATTTCGCGAAATTCGATTTTTTTTCGATTCGTAAGGGGAGCCGAAAAATATTTCGTCTTCGACTTTGCTGAAAAGTTGTATTCAGGGGTTTTCGAGGTCGCAGAACACGAAACCGAAGTTAGTTAATCGATTCAGCTTAGCTCAGTATAAGCTTACATCTTAAGCTTACAACTTTAGTTTATACTGAGCTGACCTAAACCTGAATCGAAAAACAGATTTCAGATTCGTGTTCTGCGACCTCGAAAACATCTGAATACAAATTTCAGCAAAGTCGAAGACAAAAAATTTTTCGGTTCCCCTTGGGGTCCCCCCTTACGAATCGAAAAAATCAAATTCCGCGAAATCGAAAAATTTTGCGATATTTGAACTCAGCGTGGTCGAGAAACATACCCAAACCAAATTTCAGCTCATTTGATCAGAAATTGCGGAATCTGGGCCTGGGGTGGGTCATCCTGAAAAGATCCACACACTGGCTGGTTTTGGTAAAACTAGCCTTGGTAAAACATTACATTTACCTCCGATAACAAGGTTTGAAAGTAAGACAGAGATGTTGGAGAGGTTAGTCAAGCACTATATTCTCTAGAGTGTTATTGTACATGTCTGCAAATGCCTGATTTCTAACTGCTAAGGGGTTTTTCAGGAAAGACTAGAGAGGAGAATAGTATAGTTAAATTATCGCGCTTAGCTCCTCTGAACCTTTGAATACCACTACTCGGTAGCTCTTTCGTGAAAAGTATCTGGCTAAATTAATTTAATCAATTAATTAATAACTTAATTTAGCTTACTTTAAGCCCGCACGACATGTTAAGACGTTCCTGTATTTCCACAATTGTTTGCATTATTCTAAAGCGGCCAAATCTTCTAGTGGTTTTGGATGACTCAAGTTCTTGATGTCTGAAGGTCTTTTCGAAACTTATTTCGAAGTCAACTTCAGGTAACACCCTAATGAATAGCTAAATATTGGTTTATTAACATAACACAAACAAGCTTACTACATATGTTTGGACATGCTGAAACGTCAAATTCCGGTTAGTTTTCTGGGGACAGGAATTGTGACAGAATTTCAAAGTTGCTACCTCCTGGTACGTACTAAACTGCTGCAAACAGTCACGTGAAAAGCATCCGATATTTAATGTTTCAAAATGTCCAACTGGAAACAATTTGAAAACTACAACCACATGTTAAAATACAGACTGCTGAGAAGGTTCTTGTCCCTGAGAAGATTCAGGCGTTGAACCAGTCCCTTGCTGTGGCTGCGGTTTCCCATAAGGCCCCCCTCGCAAAGGTTCACTGATGTCCGCTCGTCTAGGCGTAGCAGTTGAGCTAAACGGAAACAAGCCATTGAACAAGCAATGACAACAAGAATAAGGTATCTCAAAACTCATCCAACTAACTCCTTCTAGCTTGGTATGCAACTGTAGCCTCTGTAGCTCAGTGGGCAGAGCGGCGGAGCGTTAATGCGGAAGTCGTGGGGTCGAATCCCACCGGAGTCCCGAATTTTCCGGGTATGCTGAGGTGCTGAAGCTGCTATAACATTTCTTACGTTACGTCTGGTCTGCCTTGTTAGAAAGAAGGCACGAAAGCTCAATGACTTCATTAGTGTTTCAAGATCAAGTCTACAATTCGTTTTAATTAGATGAGGAAATAAAGCTTCTAAATTATTCTACGCGTTATTACATTAGTACAACAGAAAGTCGGAGTCAAGTATAGGTTTTCTATGATATGTGGACTTTTCAAGCAGGCAAAACTTTGCCTATCAGATAAGTCGAAATTGCAATGACTGTAAAACACAGTAGAAAACCTTCATCACCTTTACAACTTAACTATAAGCTTACTTACATCTCAACCACTACCTGGATCGGCGCATGGACAAGAATACCATCACGATCAGGAGGAACGCCACGACCAGCACGATCACGACCAGGACCAAAACCGCCACCAGGAGTCCACGCTGATCGCTCAGCTTGTCGCTGTCGCAGCAGCATCCGGAATTCGCACCGCTTCCGCCATCCATGCAGCTTCCGGGAATAAGGAAGTCAAGCTTGGTCGAGATTTCACTATCGCCCACAGCATTGGTCGCCTTCACCGTCAGCGTGTAGCCTGTACCATTCTGAACAGCACAGTTTTCGTAGATGGTCGAATGGGTTGTAGCTTTGAGACTGTCCGCTTGCTTGGCCACCTTTTTGCCCACCTTAGACAGTACGGCCAGTTGCAGCTTCTGTAGATAGCTGGCAACGTCGTTAGACTTGGGTGCACCCGCTTCGAAGGTAACCTCATAGCTTGTGATGGAGTTGGCTTCCAGCTTCGGCGGGTCCCAGGTGCCCACAACGCACCATTTCTGGTCCGTGGAGTCCTTCTTGTAGACCGGGAAGGCGACCAGGTTTTCAACCGGTGACGGTTTGCCCATCTTCACATCGGCGCCATCGGTAGCCTGAAGACTGGAGCCGCCGGACGTCTCGAATTCGCAGCTCGCATCGCAATGGGACAGGGGTGGGATGTTGGAAATCACCAGATTTTTGACATTCTTATCCGTTACCACTCTATGATAGTTATCTGTGCCGGCACAACTGGTACAGGTAACGTTACAGATGAGCGAGGTATCGTCACAGGCACCACCCCAATTGACCCAGGCAATCTTGATGCTTTTGTCGCCACCGGTTACGCTGATGTCGGGTGCGTTGTGTGGTGGCTCACAGTTGGTTTTGTGGGCAGCCGCAGGACTGGGCGGATTATCCTTGCCCTGATAATTAATTACCACTTCATAGGTATAGGGTTGATTTGGATCGAGACCCTTGTCAGTGAAGGAATATTCTTTCTGTCCATCGACAGCCGGAATTGTGCCACCAGTCACCACCCCGAAATCCTTGTCTGCACACTTATTTTTATCATTTTTGCATCTTTTCAGGATATATTTTGTATTGGGCACGTCCTTGGTTACGTCTACTCCCTTATCATGACCGGGTGTCCAGCCCTTCCAGTGGACCTCCAAGGATGTCGTTGTCGTCGCTTTGTCGTTGAACGAGGGCGCATCGACCAGTTCGGGTCCAACGGTATCGCAGGATGATCCGTACCATCCTTCGGCGCATCCGTTGGTGCAAATCCCGGTCACCTTATCGCACGGCTTTCCGTCCTTACAGTGACAGTCCCCAGTATCATAGGCACAGTCCAGTCCAAACTTTTTGTCCGGGCAAGACTGGTCACATTTCGCTCCGGCATAACCGGACGCACAATGACAGCCAAATCCGTTCACACCACAGAACAGCTCTCCCTTACAGGCGTCGTTGGTACATTTAAAGGCACAATTTTTACCATAGGATTTGTTATCCCCGCAGAGTTTACAATTTTTGCCGTCGGGTTGAAATGGTGGGGCACAGATACAGGCCCCATCCCCGCCTCGAGGCAAACCCTGGTGACTGCAGGCCTGGTCCGTTCCCTGGTCGGTGACAATGACTTTGGTAGTGGCCACCACTTTACCATCTTTATCTACGAGGTTGTAGAAACCGGAATCTTGCAGATCCACCTTATCCTTATCGTGAGCGATGGTGCCCGTTGATCCGGTTGCCAACTGTTCACCTTCCTTCATAATCTTAAAAGGTCCTCCGGATTTACCAGCAGAGAAGCCAACGTGCAACTTCTGTCCTTTGGTGATAGTTATGGTAAATTTTTCCGGCAGGGAATCTGTGCTCTCGTAGACAATCGGTACAATACTGGCTGGATAGATGTCGGTATCCTTCAATCCACAGTACAGTCCCTTGGCTGCATCGTAATCTTCACTAATCGTTTTTGGTTTTTCCTGTTTCAGATTGCCATACTGGTAGGCAGAAAAGACATTCAGACCGGTTACATCCGGTTTTGACTCGCAAACGGTTTTTCCGTTACTCAGATCCACTCTAGCATAGATATCGGCCGCGGGATACTTGAAAGGCCTCTCTGGATCGATGAACTGGAATCCCTCCTCATCCTTATCCAGCTTAATCCACTCTGATCCCACCCCGTATCGCCAGGATCCCTCAATCGTGAGAGGAGCCTTCATGGCGACGGTTGTTGCGGTCACGTTTTCGACGGTACCAGGAACGTATCTGAAATACAAAAAATTGTCTTAGAATTGAATTCTTTGGGTTGAGTACGGCGTTTCAGCTTTTATACGGAGAAGTGGTTTCCCTGTAGAAATAAGCACAAAAGTCCTTTGCAATAATTTTCCTAAAAATACTATTCCCATATACATTTTTAAGTATTCCAGCTTTCTCGGAACGTATTTGGTAAATAGCAGTCCTCAAGCACCGATTATGATGTGTTTACGACCGAAATATGAAACAGACAATGTATCTCACACACAATAGGCAAAATGCTAGAAAGATGCTTCTAAAAGCAAACATGTGGAGCTCAATGAGATCTTTTGCATGAATATAAGCCTATCTATGTGCCATCTCATCTGTCCACTATCAAAAAATTGTCAGCGGTAAAACACGATTTTTTGGAAGATTTTTATCAAATCTACGTTTGATTTGCTCCGTATGCTGTCCATTCGTATGGGTAAAGCAGTGCATGTCCGAATGGAATCATCATTAAATTATGACTTCCCATTATGTAAAATTATTTTGCTTTTGATTGGGAATACTATAAAATATGTAACAGTTCATAAAACTCGACGAGAGTTAAACAAAAGCACTGATTACTAGAGTACACCAACAACACAACCTCAAGTGCGAACCTTTGATCATGATACGCCGACAGGCAAAAACTGGACTCTCGTTGGTATGTTTCCGATCCTATGACCTGACTTCCATCAGTCAGTTTTCCGACATCCTCATAGATGGGATCCGTCACATTACAGAACCAGCTGCATCCTTTGCTCTGCGCGGAGCAGGCGTGATGCAGTGTGGTGTACCAGTGAGTGATCACATTGGAATGGTGTCCCGCGTCATAGATTGAGAACCAGATCTTGCCACCGCACGTCATCGTGGTGTCACCGTCGCAAGGCTGAGGATCGTCGTTACAGGTCGGTTCCCCGCAGACGCCGGTATGGTTGTTGGGCGCACAGAGGGCGTACTCTCCGGTGCCAGAGTTGACCTCAAAGGTGTTGGCACAAAGACAACTGTCACCCTTAATCAGACCGGCATATTTGTAGTTGCCTTCTGTACACCATTCTATACAGGCAGGTACTGTTTGAGCTGAAATAAAATTGGCACAATTAAGGATGGTGATGTGAATTGGATCGACGGATCGGATCGACTGGGTGGACTAAATTTCCAATAGGATCTACTTTAGTTTTTCGTATTACCGATCAAGTAAACGCGACAGAATTTGGTGATTTTGGCTAACATTATGACTAAAAGTTTGCAAAAGATTTGTCTAACTTTATAAATGCTGAAAAGCTGAATTTCCTGCGGTTCTTTACTTGTTGAAAGTTTTTCCATCTGCACCGATAAAATTCGGGTGTATAAAATTGAAATCTACGTAACTAGATTTACTGAATTTAGGGGCTATTAATTAAGTATTGCAGAAAATGCTGCGGAATGCCATGTTATGTAGTAATTATAAACAAGTAGGCCCCAAAAGGGGCAGTATTCCTTTATAGACCTTTTCTTTATTCAATTGCAAAAATTGTTTTTGTAGGAAGCTCCAGGTTTTGTTTACAATTTCACTTGACTTCCCTCATCAGGGAGAGCAAGCCTATGCTTGCCATGCCTGACTGAACCTGTGATGTCCAGCGCAAGCTAGTTCCTACCTACATACCTAATGCACCGATGTGTAGCTCCCAAGCTACACTGATGCTCAAAAATCTGCAACCGTTCAGATTGCTGGCAGTCGAAGACTGCGCGACAGCTCTCAGTTCTGTTCCTTAAATAGGTTCTAAACCTAATTTGCATAATTCAAATACAAAAAAAATCTGACCTAAGCTAGTCCTGTGTTGAAGATAGGGCTTCTAAATGGAGAAATGACTCACTATGCACTAAGCATAGAAGTTTCCATTTTATACATTCCTGCTCCAGCAGGAATAAATAAGTTTCCATTTTATACATTCCTGCTCCAGCAGGAATAAAAAGTTATCGAACAGATAAAGTTACAACGTTCTGCACCTGTCTGTAATTGCTGAACTCGAAAATCAACTAATTGACTATAGACTTACGATATCAACCCAGCTAACCAATTCGCTTTTCGATAAAGAAAAGAAAATTTTAATCTCTATAATAAGTGCTTCATATTTGAAAACATTAAAATTCTTTGTTAGCGATATAGGTATTTTGAGACGGTTTAATTTCAAATTGTTATACTAAAATTTTCGATAGGAAACAGGGAATCAAATAGAATTGCACATAAATGTTTTCCGATAAATTTCTGAAGATTATCACATAATTATTTCGCCGCCCCTGCTGCATTTCTTTCGAAGAGAAAAATTTTGCAGGAAGTTGCGAGGAAGTTGTCCAAAATTGCAAGAGAAAGTTTCTGTAGAGCTTTCTTTAAGTAATGTATTCTATCTTCAAGAGACTTCCTATATTGACCTATTGATTTTTCGACATTCAAGATCAATAGATCCTAGATCAAATGTACAAAATGCCCCTCAAAGTACTTTATTATAATAAAACGCTAAAGGAATGTTCGTTTTGCCAGTTTCAAAACGGCCAATCCCGCAGCTGAAGCGGGTTGTCTTAAAAAACTCAAAAATCAAATCAAAACTAAAATTCCTGATCAAGACTAAAACTAAAATTCCAGCCAATTTTTGCCAGCCGATCACATCCAAACCCCATCACTAGATAAAACACGCTTCCTTTTGAAGTTTTTTTATGTAGTAAAGGGTACATAGTAGGTATAACTTGTTCATCTAGTAGCAGGTCTAGTTTAGATCTACGTAGTAAGGGATTAGAAGCGTCTTGGTTCAAGCCCCGATGAAGAAAATAAAAACCAGAAAAGTAAAAAAGCCTTAAATCTTTGTTAAAATCATCAATTATTCTTTTAGCATGTTCTCCGAATCGCTCGTAGTTTGCAATGCCGTTATTGGACAGTTTTATAACTCCAGTTTGCTAACTTGGAAACAATTAAATTACCAAAATACATACGTAGTTATAGGTCTATCCTATAATAATTAGTATACTAAACAGTAAAATTATTAAGCAATCTGTATATATAATTAGTAATTACGGAACTTCAACTCAAGCCTTAACCCACTTGAGAAACACTTTATGGTGTACATACATAGTCTGCATGAGAGCGGGTTTAAGTCACATTTTCATTGCTACTGCCCTAAACTCCTTCCATCAGAAGTACGGTAAAGTGGCAACGAAAGAATTTTACCTCCTCCATGATGATCTCCCCATTCGTCGCCGCAAAGTCGACCCAAATAGTCTCCACTGGCGGCTCCAACTAAAACTATAAGGACTGGTAGCGCAATCTTGAGCATTTTCGCAGTAATAAATTTTGACAGCAAAACGCTATACAGCTGTTGAACGCAGCGCGTTTACAGCACAAATAATGAACTTTGATGGGACTAGCAGTCTTATCAGCATTTTCCCAAAATCGTCTCCATTACTACATTATCACGCAATCGAACCAAAACTGACGCCAACCTACATCCAAATTTTATTGATTTATTATGAGTTTATTACGATTTTTTTCTTATGCAATTTTTTCTAGACTCATGAATTAAAATTTTCATTTGAATTTTTGTCATTTTTCATTAACTTCTATTAAGTCAAAATTTCTACGGGATTATTCTTGCCACTTAGAGATCCAGGACCCCTGCAATTGCGTAACCTACCTACCTATTACAGAGAATTTGTTATCTCACTTTGCATAAGCAAATAGCTATGTCGTTAACAGCGTTACTAGAGTGCATTCGTATATGCATACACCTGAGTAGGCCAATTTTTCGGAAAGTCCGTTATCAGTAAGCTTACGTATATGCCTACAGTTCATATTTTTGTATTGATTAAGCCTGATTCATCGGTTCAACCTAAGGGTGAACGCCCACAGCTGTTTAAACTGCAACTGTAGAAATTCCCTGACAATCTTAGCTAATGTTCTTAATGTCAATTTAGGTACGTATGTTTCTGATGACAGTTAAAAGAATGCAAGAATTCAGGAAAGTTGTGTGTGTGACTCGACACTGTGATAAGCGAAACTTCTTGAATGTATGGTAAATCTTTGCCGTTAACCGTGTTTTTGCTGGAACAGTTGTTTTTGTAGTTTTAGGTTTGGCTAAAATCTGTACAGGCACTTCCATTGAGCAAATTGCCAATGTAAAATGGGACAGAGAAACCCCGACCTATTGATGAGCTTGAGTTAGCCGTCTTAGCTGAGAACTAGCTCGAGGTAAACAATGCCTGTTGCTTAAATAGCTTTTATCTAAAGATGAAACTAAAGAGTTTCGTTACAGCAAATTACTGAGTAAAGGAACCAAATATTTGGCGTAGCTACGATTGTTTTTACTGCTGTAGTGCTGTCTGAATACTAAGCTTAAGACGGTTACGCAAATTTGTGTATGGAATATTGAACCATGGGCATGGATGGGCGATGGGCGGTTCAGCAGGTTTAATTGTAT